>MDKH01062582.1:0-95684 GCA_005239495.1 Nicotiana undulata
ATATATATATATATATCAAATACCAAAATTTGTGAGACAAATGAGTAATATCTACCAAATTTTAGGAGGAAAAGGTTTTTGCCCAATAACTATAAAATTGCGGAGCGATACTAAACTGAAAGGTATCATCGTATCAAATCAAAAGGATTTAAAATTTTAGTTCTTATATATTTTAAATAAGGAAAACTTTCTAGTAAAACGATTTAGTTAAATTTCAAAGCCATAATTTTATGAAATTGATTAAATGACTATTCCTAGATTTGGATGAGATGGTGCGTAGTATCCCGCACACAGAGAAGTTGTTCATTGGCGTAGATTTCGATGGTCATATTGGGGCTAGTTCTAGGGGTAATGATGATGTGCATGGCGGGTATGGTTTTGGGGATAGGAATGAGGGAGGTAATTCACTGTTGGAGTTTGCTAGAGCTTTTGATTTGGTTATAGCTAACCCGGGTTTCCCGAAGAGGGAAGAGCACCTGGTCACTTTCCGAAATTCAATGGGAAAGACCATATTGATTATGTTCTCTGCAGGAAATGCAATAAAGGTATATGCACTGACTGCAAGGTCATCCCAAGTGAGCACCTCACGACTCTGCATAGGCTCCTAGTTATGGACCTGGAGATCAAAAGGAGTAGGAGGAAGAGGGCGGAGTGCAGGCAACCTAAGATCAAGTAGGGTAACTTGACCAAGGACAAAGCTCAGGAGTTAGGGGAGAAGTTATTGGCTATGAGGGCCTGGATGAGTATGGGGCCGCATCTAGTATGTGGTCCATGACTACATATTGCATTAGGGTAGCTGCTAGAGAGGTCTTAGGGGTCACGAACGGTTCTCATTGGGGTCATAAAGGGTACTGGTGGAATGGAGAGGTTCAAGATAAAGTGGAAGCTAAGAAAACTGCTTATTTGAAACTAGTAGAGAGTACAAAAGAGGAGGAAAAAAAGACTTATCGAGAGTGTTACATAAACGCAAAGAAAGAGGCAAAGTTAGCAGTTACGACGGCTAAGAACACAGCATTTGCTCGTTTGTACGAGGAGATCGAGGGAAAAGGTGGGGACAAGAGGTTGTACCGATTGGCCAAGGTGAGGGAGAGGAAAGCCCGTGACTTGGACCAAGTAAAGTGCATCAAGGACGAGGATGATAAAGTGTTGGTGGACGAGGCACTCATTAGGAGAAGATGGCAGACATACTTCCATAAACTGCTGAATGAGGAGGGGGGTAGACGCCTTGTGCTGGGCGAGTTGGAGCACTCCGAGAGTCAGCGGGATTTTGGATACTGTAGGCGGATTACGGTAGAGGGGATGGAAGGAGCGATGCGTAAGATGTGCAGGGGCAGAGCAACGGGGCCAGACGAAATCCCGGTGGAATTTTGGAAGAGCGCGGGGAGGGCAGGTTTGGAGTGGCTCCCTAGGCTCTTTAATGTTATTTTTAAGTCAAAGAAGATGCCCGAAAAATGAAGGTGGAGTACGATGGTTCCGCTTTACAAAACAAGGGTGATATAAAAAATTGCAACAATTATAGGGGTATCAAGTTATTGAGTCACACTATGAAGGTTTGGGAGAGAGTGGTGGAGGCCAGGGTGAGGAGGTGAGTGTCTATTTCTGAGAATCAGTTTGGATTCATGCCGGGGCGTTCCACTACAGAAGCGATCCATCTGGTAAGGAGATTGATGGAGCAGTACATGGAAAGGAAGAAGGATTTGCATATGGTGTTTATTGACCTTGAGAAGGCATACGATAAAGTTCCAAGGGAGGCCCTGTGGAGGTGTTTGGAGGTTAGTGGAGTTCCGGTAGCGTACATTATGGTGATTAAGGATATGTATGACGATGTTAAGACTCGGGTGAGGACTGTGGGTGGTGACTCGGACCATTTCCCTGTGGTGATGGGGTTGCACCAGGGATCGACTCTTAGCCCATATTTGTTCGCCTTGGCTATGAATGTACTGTTGCATCACATCCAATGGGAGGTGCCTTGGTGCATGTTATTTGCCAATGATATAGTGTTGATTGACAAGAAGCGTAGCGGAGTTAACGCGAGATTGGAGGTTTGGAGACAAATCTTGGAGTATAAAGGTTTCAAACTGAGTAGAACCAAGACAGAATACTTGGAGTGCAAATTCAGTGCGATCAATGATGCAGACGTAGAGGTTAAGCTTGATGCTCAAGTTATCCCCAAGAACGCGAGTTTTAAGTATCTTGTGTCTATTATCCACGGTAACAGGGAGATTGACGAAGATGTCACACATCGTATCGGAGCGGGGTGGATGAAGTGGAGGATCTCTTCCAGTGTTCTATGTGATAGGAATGTGCCGTTAAGACTTAAAGGTAAGTTTTATCGAGTGGTGGTTCGACTCGCTATGTTGTATGGGGCTGAGTGTTGGCCAGTCAAGAACTCCCATGTGCAGAAGATGAGAGTAGGAGAGATGAGGATGTTGACATGGATGTGTGGGTGTACCAAGCGAGATAGGATTAAGAATGAAGTTATCCGCGACATAGTGGGATTAGCCTCCGTGGAAGACAAGATGTGAGAGTCGCGGCTGAGATGGTTCGGACATGTTAGAAGAAGAAGCATTGATGCCCCTGTCAGGAGGTGTGAGAGGTTGGCCATGGAGAGTTTGAGAAGGGGTCGAGGTAGGCCTAAGAAGTACTGGGGAGACGTGATTAGGCAGGACATGGCGCTGCTTCAGCTCACTGAGGACATGACACTTGATAGGAGGGTGTGGAGGCCGAGAATTAAGGTAGAAGATTAGTAGGTAGTTTATAGTGTTCACCGATAGGCTTAGTGGCATGAATTTCCCTTCGTATTCTTAGATTTATATTACGGTATGTGGTTCTGTTCGCCTCAGGTATTGTACTCCCATTTTTTATTTTAATTTTTTTTAATTTTTTTTTCTTTTTTTTTTCTTTTCTTTCTTCTTCTTGCCCTTCCTGAGCCGAGGGTCTATTGGAAACAACCTCTCTACCTGCATTAGGTAGGGGTAAAGTCTGTGTACAAACTACCCTCCCCAAACCCCACATGTTGGGATCTAACTGGTTTGTTGTTGTTGTTATTGATTAAATGACTATTCCTAAATATTAGAAAATTAGTTAAAATGACTATTTTGTCTAGTGTGAACTCTATATATGAAGGGTAAAAAAGGCGAGCGACATTTTTCTAAGGGTCTTCGTGCTTTTAATATAGTATAGATTAAATGTGCATTACTCCCAATCTCCCACTGACTTTATATCTTGTTATCCACGCTATCAAGTTCTATATCTAGAGTTATTATTATTAACTAAGTTTACCCCTCATTGAATAACATTTAATAGTTTAACTGAAAGTTCATATTTTTTTGTCAAATAATTTGGCGCCGTCTGTTGGGATTTCCTAGTTAAATTTTTATTTCCCTCGAGATCTACAACTAGCACAGATTGCTATAAAAAAAAACAAGAACAAAATTCCTTTTCCTTGCACGCACAGATCTGATATGGCAAGTAGCGGAGAAGAAAGAACGAGAGTAATAAGCGACCTCACAACCAACCATTTGAATCCATAAATGAGGTTTCTGAAACAGAAGTTGAGGATATAACGCCTAATTCCTTTCCCAAGCGAGGCGGGTCACCTACCCCTCACGACAGCATCACAACGTCTCGCTGTAAAGGAGCTTTCACGTCTATGATGGAAGAGACAACACCAGCAGTAAAAAATCTCCTCGAGGCTTGGCTAACTAACACCCTGACCAGCATCCTCCACAAGCCCGCTCAGAATACAGCTATAGAAAATGCAAGGACTTGCGTTACACCAACAACGGACGAGCAGCATGGCCCATTCCCTCCTCTGATGACATGTATTATCACAACATCGTTAAAACTATTTTGAGAAAGATGAAAGAAATAGAGAACGAGAACAAAGCACTTCGGGACCAAATGAAAGAACACAAAGAAAGGGTCGGCAAGATACCAGGCACTCCAAAGCTCCTGCCGAAGAGAGATGATGGTCGTTTCGTCGAGCAATCATACAGTGATGAAGATTTTCCACATGCCATACCAAAGACCTTTAAAATGCCGCCCTATCTGAAAATATATGATGGTACAACCGACCCCGAAGACCATGTAACTCACTATGTCACCGGTGTGAAAGGAAATGACCTCGCCAAATGATAACTAGGGATTATACTTCATTTTATCACTCCTTCTTGCTTAAGTTTTGGTTAAAATTGTATACAAAATAGTCCCAAAGGCTTACATGTTGTACTTGTTTGTAGGGTTTAGTCAAAAAGGTGACAAATAGTCAAAACCAGCTCAAAAAGGAGTGAAACATGCACAACTACCAAGAACAAGTCCAAGCACAGTTCAACAGACCAGTGCGGTCCGCAATCCATTTTGTGCGGACCGCACTAATGAGATTCAGAGAGATGAAATTTTGGAAGCTAAATCAGTGCGCCCGCAAAACTATTGTGTGCAAACCGCACTAAGGAGATTCAGAGAACTGGAATTTGAAGGCTTGAGACCAGTGCAGTCCACAACCCTTTTTGTGCGGCCGCAATAGTAGCCATCGCGGCCGCAGTGCATTTTATGCGGTCCATGGTGGCCAAGTTCAGAGAAGCAGATTTCAAAGTCTAGGAGCCTCAACGCAGCCGCACTCCATTTTGTGCGGTCCGCAGTACCCCGCAGGGGTATTTTTGTCCAAAACATTCGGCCTAGTATAAATACTTTCTTTTCCCATTTTTAGGTCAGCTTTTGTAATCTAACTTTAGCAGGGAGCTCGTGAACGACTTTGTTAAGCCATTTTGAGTAATTTTTGAAGTGTTTTATCATTGAATCTTAAAATATTAGTTTGTAATTAAATTATATGGGTTACTCTTCATCTATTTCTTTGTTTTCTTCTCTTAGCATAAGCAGCTAGACCCATTTGCTAGGGTTGTGGCTCAACCCTAGTGCGGGTATTTGATGGGTCCTTTAATGTAAGGCTTAGATGTTTATGGGTGATTGGTATTTTGGCTGATTTGTGTTTCCATGTTAAATTAGTGGTTGCAAACACTAATTGGTGTCTATTTGACTTGGGTTCTTCTTGAGAAAGAGAACTTGAGTCTAGAAAATCAGTCCGACAAGAAATTGGGATGTAATCAAGAGATTGATAGTCCCAATTAACGGGTTAAACCTAGATATAGTAAAACTCTACTTGAGCCTATATTGCTTGCATAATTTTGACACCCAATTGGTCTCGAGAGAGGTAATTAGGGCAAAGCCACTCGAGCTACCGAGAGGTATAGAGTGGGTAATTCAGTGCATTGTCTATATCACAATCCCCAACATAACGTCTTTGCCTTAGTTTTTCGATCCCGTTAAGTATTCACCTAGGAGAAAGTCATAGCCCTAGTCCATTTTATCTATTCAGAAAACACTCAAAAAGATATTAGTTAGTTAATTAGAAAATTCAATTAGTTTAAACCGTAGTTCAAGTATCAAACCAAATTTATGAGAAGTGCAATTAAAAGCACAACACACCACTAGATCACTTAGGAACTCAACTCCCACATTAGTAACTCCCTGTGGATTCGATCCCGACCCGTTCGGGTAAAAGCTGCATTGACCCCTGCCTTGCTACTATCTAGTGATATAGGCGGGTGCCGATTACTCTTTGGCGTCGTTGTCGGGGAGTTATACGCTGTTGATTATATACGTGAATATTGGTGTTAAGTATTTTTCTTTCCTTCTTCTGTTAATGTGCGTGTTGAATCAATTCAGGTACTAATGGCGGATCCTTAGGAAAACATTATTCCAGGGGAGGAGGTGTATGACAATGGAGAAGATGAACTAAACCAAGTACCACCTCCTAGACGGGGCCAACAGGCCAATGTTAATGAGGATATTCCAGACCCTCCCCCGCCTCTACCTCCGAGAGTTGCCCCTCGGGTACTTCCAAACGGGGGGTACGCGAGTGCTATTTTTCCACCTAGGATGCGGGCGGGGAACTTCCAAATCACAAATGTGATGCTAACACTCTTGGAGCAGCGGGGCTATTTCACCAGAGCCGTCCACCAAAATTCTTACAAGCATTTGAAGGGCTTCTGGATACATGCTGGGGAAGTAAGCAGAAGAATGTCTCAAAAGATGCCTTGAGGCTTCGGTTATTTCCCTTCTCTCTTCGAGGGAAGGCACTTGATTGGCTGGAGCAACTTCTCAACCACTCTATATCCACATGGGATGAGCTAGCAGACAAGTTCATTGCAAAATTCTTCTCTTCTAGTCACATGGCAGCGCTTAGAGATGAAATATTGGCTTTCAAACAAGAGCCAAATGAGCCTTTGCATGAGATTTGGGAGAGTTACCGGACCATGGAAAGGAATTTCCAAACAATGACATGACTGAGGCCATAATACAACAGACCTTTTACCGAGGCATAAATACCACCAATCAATGTGTGGTCAATCAATTGGCTGGACTTCGTCAGCATGGCAAAGTAGAGAAAATGTGCCTCGGGGTGATTCGGGTGTTAATGGTCTTCACAAAGAACTTCAAGAATATGGGCAAGCAATTGTCGAGCTCACTACCACTATGAATCAACTTGCCAAGGCACAACTTCAACAATTACAAGGGTCGAAGCAAGTAAATGCCATGGAGGGAGTGAATGTTTTGGTGAACAAGAGAAGACCTCGGGGAAATCCAATGCAAAACAACAATGTTCAAGGTGACCAAGGATTAAGTGGGTATAGTCAAGAAAAGTCATATGATGATCAAGATGAGGATGTCATGTATTCTAATAATTACCAAGGTCAAGGGAACAACCAAGGCAACAATCAAAATTGGAGAAATCAAAGGCAACGCAATTGGAACAATAACAAAAATTCTCGTAATTGGGGGGACAACAACAACCAACAATGGGGAATCAATAATGATAACAATTGGAGCGGAGGCAATAATAACAACAATTCGGGTGGAAATGGTAACCGGGGGTCGGGCTTTCAAAGGCCCCCGATGTACCAATAACCCAACAATCCACCCCTCTATCAAGCTCAAGGCAAAGCTCCTCAAGTAATGACATGGGAAGAATTGAACAAATGTTCAAGAAAATGATGGAGCGCAATGCGGACTCCGATGCTCAATTAGCCTCCCATAACACCTCCATTCGAAATCCTGAGGTGCAAATGGGACAAATTTCTCACGCCTTGAAAACACACCCGAAGGGAGCACTACCAAGTGATATGGTGGTGAACCCCAAGGGTGGGAACAACAACAACAACACCAGTCACGCCATGGCGGTGACCACGAGAAGTGCAAGAGACGGTGAGGCTAGTTCCTCTAGACAAAAGAGAGTTGTTGGAGATAATGATGAATTGACAAATGATGAGTCTTCGATTGAGGTTGATCAAGTGATGGAAGATCCAACAACTAGTGAGGTGAGGATTGATATTCATGACCAAGGAGAGGAATTGCAAAGTGACGTGAACCCGTCTAGAAAATACGTAATTGATATACTGGAACCGGTCATACCAAAGGCTAAGGAATCATTGCCTAGGCCTCCTCCTCCCTACCCTCAAAGGTTGGAAAAGAAAAAGCAAAAGAATCAATTCAAGAAATTCATCGACATGATGAAGAGTCTTTCCATCAATGTCCTTTTGGTCGAAGCTTTAGAGCAAATGCCCGGGTATGCCAAGTTCATGAAGGAATTGATAACAAAGAAAAGGTCTATGGAGTGTGAAACCATAAAGATGACTCACAAAGTGAGTGCAATAGTGCACTCAATGGTACCCAAGCTTGAAGACCCCGTGGCATTTACCATTCCTTGTACAATTGGGAGTGCGGATTTCGCTAAGTCTTTGTGTGACCTCGAAGCTAGCATGAATTGGATTCCATACTCGGTCTTAAAACATTGGGGATTGTTCAACCTAGGGCTACTTCCATGCGTCTTCAAATGGGGGATCGATCTATGAAGCGGCCTCTAGGAATCATTGATGATGTATTGGTGCGGGTTGACAAGTTCATTTTGCCCGCAGATTTTGTTATCTTGGCTTGTGAGGTGGACTATGAAGTCCCTATCATCTTGGTAAGGCCTTTCCTTTCAACAGGGAAGGACTTAGTTGACGTGGAGGCCGATGAGCTCACTTTTCGGGTGGGCTATGAAAAGGTTGTGTTCCACATTTGCAAGTCAATGGAGCAACCCAATAGCACGGAAGTACGTTCTTTCATAGACCTTGTCACCGAGGTCATTATTAATGAAACAATTTCAATGATAAATGTTGAAGATCCCGTGGAGGAAGCTTTATTGAACCATGATGATATTGTGGTGGATGGCTTGACCGAGAGTATCAATGCTCTACAAGGCATGGGTTCTTATTCATATGGTCCTCGAAAGTTATCCTTGGATTTGGAGAATCAGAAAACTCCTCCGACAAAGCCTTCAATTGAAGATCTACCTACATTGGAGTTGAAGCCACTTCCACCACACCTCAAGTATGAATATCTTGGTCCTTCTCGTACTTTACCTGTTATACTTTTATCTTGCCTAACCAAATTGCAGGTAGACTCTACTCTCAAAGTGCTAAAAAGGAGGAAGAAGGCCATAGGACGGACACTTGCTGATATTTGGGGAATAAGCCCCTCATTTTGTATGCACAAAATCATTCTTGAGGATGGAGCAAAGAATTCCGTAGAACACCAACGGAGACTCAATGAAGAAATGCAAGAAGTGGTGAAGAAAGAAATAATCAAGTAGCTTGATGTAGGGGTCGTCTACCAAATCTCGAATAGTGCTTGGACTTCTCCGGTCCAATGTGTTCCAAAAAAGGGTGGCATGACCGTGATCCAAAATGAAAAAAATGAACTTATTCCAACAAGGACAGTCACAGGTTGGCAGGTATGCATGGAATACCGCAAGTTGAACAAGGTGACTCACAAGGATCATTTTCCCTTGCCTTTCTTGGACCAAATGCTAGACATGCTTGCGGGTAGAGCTTTCTATTGCTTCTTGGACGGGTATTCAGGCTATAACCAAATCTTGATTGCACCGGAGGACCAAGAAAAGACAACCTTCACATGTCCTTATGGGACATTTGCTTTCTCCAGGATGTCTTTTGGGTTGTGCAATGCACCCGCTACATTTCAGCGGTGCATGATGGCAATCTTCACTGACGTGGTTGAAGACTTTCTAGAGGTATTCATGGATGATTTCAGCGTGGTTGGGGACTCCTTTTATGAATGCTTGAACAATCTTGATAAAGTCCCTACTCGTTGTGAAGAAACCAATCTAGTGCTCAACTGGGAAAAATGCCATTTTATGATTGAAGAAGGGATAGTTTTGGGTCACAAAATCTCAAGAAATGGAATTGAAGTAGACAAAGCCAAGATTGAGGTCATTTCCAAATTGCCACCTCCAACTTTGGTAAAGGGGGTCCGTAGCTTTCCTGGGCACGCCGGGTTCTACCGGCGCTTCATTATGGACTTCTCGAAGGTGGTAAATCCTCTTTGTAATTTGTTAGAGAAAGATGCCAAGTTCCACTTTGATGACAATTGTATGAAGGAATTTGAGCTATTGAAGCAAAAGCTCACTTTCACGCCAATTATCACCGTGCCGGTTTGGAACTCTCCTTTTGAGATAATGTGTGATTCTAGTGATGTGTCGTGGGGGAGGTTTTGGGCCAAAGGGTGAACAAGATCTTTCACCCCATTTACTATGCTAGCAAGACAATGAATTGCGCCCAAATGAACTACACCGTCACCGAGAATGAGTTATTGGCTATAGTCTTTGCAATGGATAAATTCCGTCTTTATCTTATGGGTGCCAAGGTCATAGTCCACATCGACCATGCGGCACTCCAGTATCTCATGACGAAAAAGGATTCCAAGGCTAGAATTATGCGGTAGGTGTTATTGCTTCAAGAGTTTGATTTGGAGATCATTGATAGAAAGGGGGGTGAGAACCAAGTTGCCGACCATCTTTCCCTTTTGGAGGAGCAAGGGCGACCTAGTGATGGGCTTGATATTGATGATAGCTTCCCGGATGAACAACTTCTCTCTGTTCCTATGCAAGAAATGCCATGGTTCGTGGACATCGCCAACTACATTGTCACTGGTGTTGTCCCGATTGAGCTCTCTTTTAACCAAAGGAAGAAGCTTAGACGGGATATCATGGAGTATTATTGGGATGAACCGTACTTATTCAAGATATGCAATGACGGTGTCATCTGGAGGTGTGTGCCCGAAGAAGAGCAAGGGTCAATTCTTGAGTCATGCCACTCCTCACCTTATGGTGGCCATCATGGTGGGGCAAAGACCGCTTCAAAAGTCTTAAGTTGTGGTTTCTTTTGGTCCACCTTGTACAAGGATGCTAGTGACTTAGTCAAGAGATGTGAAGAATGTTAAAGAGCATGGGGAATTTCGAAGAAAGATGATATGCCTCTCAATACCATTCTCGAAGTGGATATTTTTAATGTATGAGGCATCGATTTTATGGGGCCCTTTGTTAGCTCTTGTGGGAAAACATACATTCTCGTGGCGGTTGACTATGTTTCAAAAGGGTTGAAGCCGTGGATCTACCCAACAATGAGGCCCGTGTTGTTGCATTTCTCAAAAAGAGAATTTTTACAAGGTTTGGCACTCCTCGTGCAATCATCAGTGATGGGGGGTCGCATTTTTGTAATAGAGCTTTTGACACTTTGCTTGCAAAGTATGGTGTCCATCACAAAGTTTCCACTCCTTATCATCCTCAAGCGAGTGGCCAAGTTGAAGTCTCAAATAGAGAAATCAAGAATATATTGTCAAAGACGGTCAATGAAAATAGGACTGATTAGTCAAAGAAGTTGGATGACGCTCTATGGGCTTATAGGACTGCTTACAAGACCCCGATTGGTATGTCTCCGTACCGGTTGGTGTTTGGAAAAGCTTGCCATCTACCTGTTGAGTTAGAACACAAGGCCATGTGGGCTTTGAGGAAGCTGAATCTTAAACGGGATGTGGCAGCCAATATTCGTGTGGAGCACCTTAATGAACTTGATGAATTAAGATTCCATGCCTACTCCAGTTCGTCCTTGTACAAGGACAAAATGAAGTACCTTCATGATAAATATGCTCGTGGCAAGGAGTTCAAAGTGGGTGATCTGGTTCTCTTGTTCAACTCTCGATTACGTCTATTTCCGGGAAAGCTTAAGTCGAAATGGAGTGGACCTTTTGAAGTGGTGTTTGTGACTCCGTTTGGTGCACTTGATTTAAAGAACAAAAGTGGGGACATTTTCAGAGTTAATGGGCATAGGGTCAAGCACTACTTGGGAAAAATTGATGACAGCCACGTGGTGGCACTGCTCCATCTAAAGTGAATTGAGGGTAACTTGCATCGTGCCGCGACGTTAAATCAGGCGCTTCTTGGGAGGCAACACATGTGTTTTTCTTTTTGTCTTTCTTTGATTTTCTTTGTAGTATAGGATTTGTTTTTGGACTAACTGGTTGTGGGATGTTGTAGGATTGTTTTGATGCAGTGCAGGACTAAGTTGGAAAAATGAGCTCTCTGAAGTTTGCACTGCGGCCGCAATGCAATTTTGTGCGGCCGCAAAGGCCTTAGTGCGGAGGCAAAAATTCCAATGCGGTCCGCAAAGAGATTTCACATGAAAAATAGTTCTCTGAAGTTTGCCACCGTGGCCACAATGCAGTTTTGTGCGGTCCGCGGTGGACCGCTGCAGCCACATTGCATTTTGTGCGGTCCGCAGTGGACATCTGCCCAGTACCAAGTAAATTTGAGTACCGCGGACCGCGGTCATTTTGTGCGGTCCGCGGTGGGGTAGGTGAAGTGGGTCCCAGACATTCTTCTATAAATAAGGCCTGAGGCCCTCATTTTACACTTTTTGCTCTTTTCTCTCTCAATAGTAAAAAATACACTGTTCATCACCCCTTCTTCACTTCAACTCCTTCATCTCATTCATCTACACTACATCCTACATCTAGTAAGTTTAATTTTGTTTTCTTACTTGTTTAGTTTTGTTATTTTCTTGTTAAATGCTTGTTTTCTTCTTCTTTTTACTCTTTTTCTTCCCTATTCCCTTAATCATGTGTATGTTTTGTTTAACAATGCTTAAATTAGGCCTAATTAATTAAAAACAGTGATTAAAATCCTAGGGTATCAATAACATGTGATGTAGGCTAAAATTAGGATGAAAAATTTGAAACCCTAAGTTGGGACACTGTGCAGTCCGTGATGCTAGAAACTCAATGAGGCCTTAGTTAAGGACCGCGACCGCGGTGGATTTTGTGCGGACCACAACACCATTTTGTGCGGTCCGTGGTGTCCTTCTTCAGAGAGTGGGTAGTCTGAAACCCACCTCTGTACGGACCGCAATACATTTTGTGCGATCCGCGGTGGCTTTCTTCAGAGAGTGGGTAGTCTGAACCCCACCTCTATGCAGACCGCGGTGCATTTTGTGTGGTCCGCGGTGAACTTCTTCAGAGAGTGGGTAGTCTGAACCCCACCTCAATGCAGACCGCGGTTCATTTTGTGCGGTACGCGGTACCTTCTTTGCGGCCGCACTTCATTTTGTGCGGTACGCAGTCTGCATATTCTGCAAGTCCACCTTCAATTACATGCATCCTTATTCTTCACTGATTCATCCAATATTGTGATACTAACAAATTCAATATGAATTCCACTTGCAGACAATGGTTCAATCAAGAGGTGGTGGTAGAAAACAACCCGACAAAGGGGAGTCCTCCCGAGGGAGAGGAAAGGGAATGATCAAACTGGCTCCCCAAGTCCGACAAGCTATTAAAGCTACAAGGAAAACAATTAAAGCCATGGATAGAGCTGCTTCTCACTCGGGAAGTGAGTATGCACCCTCCCAGAAGGCATCTGACTCAGAATCCGTGCCGGAGTATGTCCCTGACTTTCCGGAGAGGTTTAGGTTGAGAGATTCACCTCTGGGCTCCCCTCCTGCCCAACCATCAGCACAAAGATCTTCTGAGTCGTTTGAGGGCTCAGCTGCGGGATGTGCCAATGAATATTCTACCTCACCTACAGCTTCACTATCCGGTGAGCACTCCGCAGAAGAAGAAGAAGGGGGTGAGCCCCAAGTAGGGGGAGTAGAGAGAACTAGAAAACCATAAGCATGGCAGGACAGGTTTGTGAGTGAACCAGCCTTTCACAAATTCCGAGAATGATGGCCCAAGAGGAAGTTGATACCGGAGCAAAAATTCATCACAAGGGACCTTCTGCCTCACAACCTCAATGTGCTGAAGCAGTTCAAAGAAATAAAAGGCTGGGACTACTTCAATTTCCAAGTGGTGGAGTCTAATGAGCACTTAGTCAAGGAGTTCTACACCAATGTTGCTTATTTCAAAAAGGGCTCTAAAGTGACTAAGGTGCGGAATCTCACAGTGTTGTTTGATGGGAAAATAATCAATGAGTACCTTGACTTCGATGAGGAGGATGAGACAATGTACTTGGAGAAGTTAAATTTGGGGGAGGATTCCCGTCCGTGGTTAGCAGAGCATTTGGCAATCCCGGGTACCACCCCGGATTGGTTGCAAGCGGGAGTGAAAATTCTGAGGAGAACCCTAAACTTTGAAGCGAAAGGGTGGGAGACATTTGTGTGTAGTAGGCTAGACCCCACCACTCATGAAAACTCTCTTTCTCTCAAACGAACTGTACTGGTGGCCTCGATCATGGCAGGGTTCCCGATCAACGTCGGGAATGTGATGTCCAGGGTAATTACACGGGTGGTGAACGAAGGTGATAGATCCTACCCCTTCCCAAATTTCTTGACTATGCATTTCAAGGATCAAGGGGTAGAGGGGAGGAAGTTTGACGTGAAGGTAAAGCCAAAATCCCCATTTTCCTGGTATAGCACACAGGGTGATGACAACCGTAAGAGCAAGAACTACAAGGGCAAATCCACTGTTTCTACTGGCCAGTCTGAAGAGCCAGTGGAAGCAGTGGCTCCTACTCAGCCTGCCTCAGCCACTCTAGACATTGCTCCAGGACCCTCCACTTCTACAGCCCCATCCATTCCCACATCTGTTGCATATCCATTGACTGCCCACCGGTTGAGCCAGACACTTGCCAGTATCAACAATTGGATGCAGGCAGCTACTTCCAAGCTGTCTGTACTTTCTACATTGGTGGAAGCCCAGTCTGCACCTCCTCAGCCACAGGTCCCACAGTTAGTGGAAGACACTCTCAAGGAGATTCTGGACAACCAGAAGAAAATCCTAGAGAACTAGATATTGATCCTTGTTGCTGTTGATTCTCATGGTACTACATTGAAAGAGATGGCTAAGGAGACAAAGAGACTGAAAAAGACTCGTGCTTCCAAGGAGTCGGTGAAGAAGTTGAGGGTGGATGTGGAGAAGATGAAGGCAGATCATCTACCCTTGGAACTGTTATTGCATGACCCAGCATCCAAGCCTGAGCCGGAGCAAGAGATAGAGAGGCCACCAAAGCGGAAGAGGATGATGCCCCGCACTGTTGATGTTGTCATTGAGTTGGCGAACCCACAGGGAGATACCTCTAGTCAGCCCCAGGGTCCAGTACAGGCCCAGGATCCAGTGGAGATACATGTCCCAGTGCAGACACAGGTTACCGGGAGCCAGTCACAGGTTCCCGAGCAGTCCACAGACCCAGGGACCCAGACTCAGGATCCTATGCAGACGAAGGGCAAATAGGGAGTTTCTCTTTAGTCATTTTTGTTTTTGAGCTATTTTTGGGTTAGTTAACATTGAGGACAATGCTAGATTTCATTTGAGGGGGTATCCTTATTTGGATGATTGTATATATTTGATACTATTTCCTTTTTAGTATGCTTTCTTTTAGATTTTGGTATGTACATAATTTTACAATTCTAGTTTACTTTTCGTATTCTCGTGGTCTGTATATAAAGTTACTTTCTGATGTATAATCCCCTATGTTGTATATATTTATTCTACTTTCCGCATTTTACATTGTCCGCATTATTCTTTTCATACTTCTTATTTTATTTTAGTAGCTTCTTCTTTTGAATTTGTGCGAGCAATAAACCTTTGGTTTTCTTAATTCCACGGTTCTTTCCAAAGGTGGAACTTGTGCGAATCGGGTGGCTCTTCCCAATGATGGATGGCATGACAACCTTTTTAAGGGTTTGAGTCTGTTTTTAATTTTTTTATTTTTGTGCAAATGGTAGCTAGTGAGTAATGGTGCCTCAAGCAAAGCTTCACTTGGGCCTAACACATTTGCCTTTGATCTTATGGTCAAAAACAAATTGTTGTGTATAGGATGGTGAAAGTTGTGACCTTGAGACTCTTGTGTTGGCCGATAATCATCAAGTGGTTTTTCGGGACCATTGTGTTGCTCGAATCTTGGCTAAGGTCGTTGTGGGTCCCCCGACTCTATTTCTTTAGCAATCCTATAGCTTGTGTGGTGAGAATTTGAATTGCAAGTCCAAGTCCCGTGCCATTAGTCTAGAACTTGCCCTGAATGTTTGTCTAGGCAAAATCCTAAGTGTAGTTTGACTTGAGATGTGATTATAGGCTCTCCTTGATCCGAATGATGTCTTGACAACTTCCATGGCTTGCCAATGATAATATCCCTAGTCAACCCTTTTGAGACTTAGACCTTTTTCTTTCAAAAGCCACGATACAAGCCTTTACCCGTTCTAACCCTCTCTTGGCACCCTATCTTTCCTTAGCACAAGGCAAAAGCATAAGTTTGGGGGAGAGACGAGGAATGCAAAAAAGTGAAAAAGGTACAAAATGAAGAAAAGGAAAGGCAATGAAAAAGAAAGAAAAAAAATCAAAAAGTCAAAAAGAATAAACAATCTAGAAGAAATAAAGGGAATCAATGAAATAAAAGAGATGAAAGGTGTGGAATGTTTGGAAACGAGAAAAAGGTTTGAAACGAACAAGAAAGAGTGACAGTGTGTCTCTCTAACCCCCTAAAAAAGAACTCAATGACTCAAAGAGTCAAGAGAATGTATGCCAAAATGAAGCAAACGAAGTGCTTAAGGGAAGATGGAACCTACTTAACCAAATATTTTACTACCTTGAACCAAAAGCCTTCACTATCTTTCCACAAAAGCCCTATATGATTTTGAGTTGAATGAAGCTTACTTTAGTGGTGACTCACATAAGGGGTAAGCCTGTGGTACTTAGAGCCGGACTTGAGACCTTTCTTTGAGAGCGATGAGTGTGTTTCCATTATCCTTGTTCTGAGTGCTACAATCTAAAAGTGAGGATTGCTTAGGGAGAGTTGAGGAGTATGAGTTTGGGTTCCACAATGACCAAAGTAGTAGAAAGAGTTTCTTTGATGGGTTGAGTCAACTCTTGATGCTATTGTGTCACTCTGAATCCATGATGTTTAGAAGGTCAAATGTTGTTAATAATTCATTTGAATTGAGGGCGATTGTTAGTCCCAATTGATGCTAGAATAGATCACCTTAGGGCAGCTGAATTTTCTTGGATTTACTCTTAAGAGGTGGGGCTTATTTTGTTTTCTTGGGGACAAGCAAAAGCTCAAGTTTGGGGGAGTTGATAACTAGGGATTATACTTCATTTTTTCACTCCTTCTTGCTTAAGTTTTGGTTAAAATTGTATACAAAATAGTCCCAAAGGCTTACGTGTTGTACTTGTTTGCAGGGTTTAGTCAAAAAGGTGACAAATAGTCAAAACCAGCTCAAAAAGGAGTGAAACATGCACAAGTACCAAGAACAAGTCCAAGCACAGTTCAACAGACCAGTGTGATCCGCAATCCATTTTTTGCGGACCGCACTAAGGAGATTCAGAGAACTGGAATTTGAAGGCTTGAGACCAGTGCGGTCCGCAACCCTTTTTGTGCGGCCGCAATAGTAGCCACCGCGGCCGCGGTGAATTTTATGCGGCCCGCGGTAGCCAAGTTCAGAGAAGCATATTTCAAAGTCTAGGAGACTCAACGCAGCCACACTCCATTTTGTGCGGTTCGCAGTACCCTTGCAAGGGTATTTTTGTCCAGAAAATTTGGCCTAGTATAAATACTTTCTTTTCCCATTTTTAGGTCAGCTTTTGTAATCTAACTTTAGCAGGGAGCTCGTGAACGACTTTTTAAAGCCATTTTGAGTAATTTTTGAAGTGCTTTATCATTGAATCTTCAAATATTAGTTTGTAATTAAATTATATGGGTTACTCTTCATCTATTTCTTTGTTTTCTTCTCTTAGCATGAGCAGCTAGACCCATTTGCTTGGGTTGTGGCTCAACCCTAGTGTGGGTATTTGATGGGTTCTTTAATTTAAGGCTTAGATGTTTATGGGTGATTGGTATTTGGGCTGATTTGTGTTTCCATGTTAAATTAGTGGTTGCAAACACTAATTGGTGTCTATTTGACTTGGGTTCTTCTTGAGAAAGAGAACTTGAGTCTAGAAAATCAGTCCGACAAGAAATTAGGATGTAATCAAGAGATTGATAATCCCAATTAAGGGGTTAAACCTAGAGATAGTAAAACGCTACTTGAGCCTATATTGCTTGCATAATTTGGACACCCAATTGGTCTCGAGAGTGGCAATTAGGGCAAAGCCACTCGAGCTACCGAAAGGTATAGAGTGGGTAATTCGGTGCATTGTCTATATCACAATCCCCAACATAACGTCTTTGCCTTAGTTTTTCGATCCTGTTAAGTATTCACCTAGGAGAAAGTCATAGCCCTAGTCCCTTTTATCTATTAAGAAAACACTCAAAATGATATTAGTTAGTTAATTAGCAAATTCAATTAGTTTAAACCGTAGTTCAAGTATCAAACCAAATTTATGAGAAGTGCACTTAAAAGCACAACACACTGCTAGATCACTTAGGAACTCAACTCCCACATTAGTAACTCCCTGTGGATTTGATCCTGACCCGTTCGGGTAAAAGCTGCATTGACCCCTGCCTTGCTACTATCTAGTGATATAGGCAGGCGCCGATCACCGAGGAACAAGTATCCTCCATTTTGTTGAAAACTTTCGACGAGACCCTCACTGAAGGAGCATTAACATGGTATTCACAGTTGCCCGCGCGTTCCATTGAAATCTTCGAACAGATGGACGACAAGTTCGTGAAGTCCCACGTTGGGGCCAAAAGGCAGAAGCAAGAGTGAACGGCATATTCACTATCAAACAATCGCCCAAAGAGGTATTGAGGGACTTCCTCGCCCAATTCAACCGAGTAAGAATGAACTTACCGAATGTATCAGAAGGAATGGTCGTTGCAGCTTTCTAGAACGGGCTGAGCAGAAATGGTTCAAGGGAGACGAGAAATTTATTAAGTCGACCTATGAAATATCCTCCAACTACTTGGGATGAAACACATAACGCCTACTGCGCCGAAGTCCGAGCAGAAGAGGACAACCTGAATGGGCCAACTCATTGATCGACCTCGGTACAAGCCAAATCAGGAAAGATCGAAGAAATGATATCAAAAGGGACCTCAAACCTCCACGACTCAACCGAAAACATCATCAGCCATATGTCAGAAGCGCCATCGCGCCCCCCTCCCGCCACGAAGAGGGCCCGCCCAAGCGAAGGACAGGGTATCACCGGAATGAAAGAGGTATGCCCCATTTGTTATCTGCTCACAATTTTTGCGTGTCACTTTTAGAAATAGTCTACGCGTTGGAGAAGCTCGGACCGAAAGTAAAGTGGCCGCAAAAATGAGGTCAGACCCCAGCACCAAAAAGTCAAATACCATTCGCGTGTTCCACCAAGAACGAGGGCACAAAATCAAGGACTGCATCGCCCTAAGACAGGAGGTCGTAAACATGCTTCAACAAGGACACCTCAAAGAACTGCTGAGAGACCGGGGAATGACCAACTTTGTTAGAGGACGCGAACAACCCGCAGCATCCAAATGATAATTGGTGGCGGCGATGACGCTTCTGTCAACATCGTATAGTTCAACACAACCAACAAGCTCAAATGGTCGATCACTCACGAATGGTATGACGAACTCGAAGAAAGTATCATCTTCGATAAGTCAGATACCCACTGTTTGGCTTTCCCTCACTATGATGCCTTTGTTATCACTTTACGAATTCTAGATACAGATGTGAGACACATTATAGTAGACGACGGGAGTGGCGTGTGCATTATCCAACCTCGAGTGCTTGCACAAATGAAACTCGAGGATAAGATAGTGTCGCGTTGCATCACACTAACAGGTTTTAACAATTCAGTTGAGCGAATGTCTGGAGAAATCACTCCCTGTCTTGGACGGAAGCGTCAGTCTGGAAACCACATTCCACATCATGGACCAGGACACAACATACAACGTCATAATAGGGCGACCATGGATACACGCCATGAGAGCCATCTCCTTAAGCTTGTACCAATTCGTCAAATTTCCAACTCCGTGGGGAATATCCAGCATATGAGGAGAACAACATATATCTCGAGAGTGCTACCACATTTCCCTAGATTGTACTGTCACTCAACAAATGAAGGGCAAAGCAAAAGAGGCATAGCAATTAACAAGGCCTAGGTCGATATGTGATGAGAGAGAGGACATCATCAGAGACCCTGATATGGTCGAAGTCGCAAAATTAACCATAGAAGACCTCAAACCCGTTAAACTAGATGGAAACGACAACAACAAGAAAGCTCGCATCGGTTGCAAGCTTTAAGAACCAGGTAAATTACGTCAAACTACTAACGCGGACTTATTTGCTTTAGCCATGCTGATATGCCAGGTTTCCCGTAGGAGATCACCACACAAGTTGAACGTCGACCCATTCCACACCCCCCCTTCCCGGTGAGGCAAGTGAGGCATAAGTTCAACTCTGCGATAAACGATGTAGTACGCGAGGAGCTCAAAATATTTTTGGAAAATGGCTCTGTCAGGGAATCAAAATACCCCCAATGGGTCGCCAATGTGGTCATGATGAAAAAACAACGGGAAGTGGCTAATATGCGTAGACTTTACAAATTTAAATAAACCATGCCCCAAAGATTCATTCACATTACCTCATATTGACCAACTTACGACGCAACGACGGGGCACGAACTGTTGTGTTTTTTACGCCTACTCAGGCTACAATATGTGTCATTGCACGAACTGCTAAGTTTTTTGGACGCCTACTCAGGCCACAATCATATCCTCATCGAAGAGGAGGATCATGAGAAAACCACTTTTATCACCCATCAAGGAACGTACTGCTGCACAATCATGCCTTTCCGACTAAAAAACTTAGGGGCGACGTACCAAATGTTGGTAATAAAAATGTTCAAGGACCAACTAGGAAAGTCAATGGAAGTCTACATAGACGACATGTTGGTCAAGTCCAAAAGGGAAGAAGATCACATCGACCAGCTGAGAGAATCCTTCGACATACTCAGGCAATATGGAATGAAACTAAACCCCGAAAAATATGCATTCGGCGTGGCTTCAAGAAAATTCTTGGGTTTCCTAGTGTCACGGTGAGGCATCCAAGTCAAACCCGACCAAATCAAAGCCATCGAAGGGATACCAGAGCACTTAACCACCAAAAAACAGGTTCAGAAGCTGACTGGCCATATCGCTGCCCTTTCAAGATTTATCTCGCGATCATCTGATAGATGCCACAAGTTCTTTGTCGTACTAAAAAAGGATAACGACCTCTAATGGACCTCCGAGTGCGCCCAAGCCATGAAAGAGTTAAATACTTACTTGTCATCGCCACCATTGCTTTCAAAACTAGAACCTGGGGAGAATTTCCTCGTCTATCTCGCTGTATTTCGATGTAGCTGTGAGTGCAGTCCTAGTCCGAGAAAATAAAGGAACGCAATCTTTCATCTATTACATTAGGAAAACACTAGATGACGCCGAAACGAGGTTACCCCACCTCAAAAAATTGGCCATGGCCTTGGTCGTAGCTTCACAAAAGCTTAGACCCTACTTCAAGTGCCACACCATCTCGGTAGTCACGACTTTTACCTTAAGAAGTATCTTGCATAAACCTGAGCTATCGAGTAGGTTAGCCTAATGGGCCATATAATTAAGTGAGCATGATATCACATATCAACCACGAATGGCGATAAAGTCACATGTCCTTGTCGACTTCGTCGTCGACTTCAGCGCAAAAAAATGCCCAAAAGCGAAAAAGAAACCGCCTACGCTTATTCCAAAACATAGGACCTATGGATTTTGTACACCGACAGTGCTTCTAATGCGTCAGGGTCCGGACTGGGACTCATACTCGAAGTCCCGACAAGCAAAGTGATTTGCCAGTCCATAAGGTGCCCGAATATGACTAACAACGAGGCCGAGTATGAGGTCGTAATTGCAGGGTTAAGGCTAGCACTCAAGTACGGGAAAGACGGGTAAGACTGCGTTGTGATTATCAACTTGTTGTCAACCAAGTCACAGGGACTTTCAGATCAAAGAGCAAAGATTACAAAAATACCAGGACAAGATCTGTAAGTTGTGCACTCAAATTACACCTTAAAATAGTGTGAAGCGATCGATGTCAAATATAGTAACCCAACTAGGTTGGGGTCGAATCCAACATGGAATAGGCATGAAAAGCTTACTTGAGTAGTGTGAAGCTTAACTTAAATCATATTTCTATTCCGTTAGAGTAACAAGAGTATTGTAATTGATTTTATGATAATTGATTGAACTAGTAACAAATATGATTGTAATTAATTTGGTAAACTAAACCAAGGTTGTGTCCCCTTAAATAAAATGTAATGCTATCAATGTTAATATGATATATTTCTAATGGAAGGTCCTTTTGATATGCAAATGATTCCTAAGTGACTACCCAATATTTCCCAATAGTTTTGTAGTATTTCCCTTTTATGATTTTTCCAAATATAAAAGAGTTGAAATTAAGGATAATCAATTTATGCCAAATAAAACTCACTTATTCCTAAGCGATTCTATTAAACAAGGTTTAACTCCTTGAGTCTTTGATATTTACTTCTACCAAATCCTAGCCCACTTTTCCAAGTAAAGAAAGAATATAATGGCACTTGTTAATGTTTGCAACCACCAACAATAAATGAAGAATAAGAAATAAATATATATCAACCAACCATTATATATATATTCAATGTTAAACACCCATTAACATTACACCCATTTAGGGTCCACAACCTTAGTATTTAAAGCTAGCTACACATGCTAAAATACAAAAAAGATGAGAATAGTAAATGCCATAAAGCTTACAAAGTGCAAGATTCTTCACTCTCAAACTTCCAAAAGATGGGAATATTAAAACCTTAGAATGTAGCTCCTTTTTCAGACACGACGCCCCCACAAAATCCTAATAAATCTATTTATCGTGGACTAAAAATCGGGGACAAATTCGGACAAAAATACCCTTCTAGGTCCATTATGTGACCGCATATCTGTCGCATAACAGACATGCGGTTCGCATTCTATTCAGTTCCATCGCATCTTCACAGCCGTAGGTTCTAGGTAGTCATCGCATATTGGTTATGCGGTGCGCATTGTTGATATGCGACCGCATCTTGCCATCACATTTCTGGACTCAGCAAATTCTACTGGAGGTTTGCGATCCATTATGCAGCCCGCATACTTGTTATGTGGTCGCATAATGAAGCACATTTCCTTTGCCTGGATTGGACAAACAACCTGTTGTGATTTGCGGTCTCCATGAGCATTATGCGGTCCGCATGTTTGGTTTGCGGTCCGCATGTTTGGTTTGCGGTCCGCATGTTTGGTTTGCGGTCCGCATGTTCAGTTTGCGATCGCATTTTGCCTTCTTCTTTCTCTTTTGTGGCCTTTTGATTTCATTTCCATATTTTTGGGTCCTCAAGCCTCATGCACTGCAAAACATCAAAATTACATAAGTATAACAGGAAATTGCATTTGAAACGAGCTAAAATCTAAGCAATTGGTATTGAATGTGCCGAAATTCTCTGGCACATCAACACCCCTAACTTAAACTCTTGCTTGTCCTCAAGAAACTAAAACAACACTATCCTATTCTATACTTCAACTAAACGATATGGAACAGTAGTGACCGTGTACGGTGTTAATCGTCAGTTTTACAAGCGTGCACTTTCGTTTATTTACCCTTCCTGAACAACCATTGTTATTTACAAAGAAGCTAATCAACTTGTGAACTTTGAGCCTCAACCAATTTGACAAAATGTTACTCTCTGCTAAGTGCACTTGCATTCAACTTCAAGAACTCAACTTCTGTTAAACCTTGCAGTTCATGTGCCCTCACTAGAAAGAAGGTCCCAAAATCACAATATTTACAATGACAACACACAGGACAAATTCACAAGAACACTCACTCTCACAACGAATTTCAAGTGTTACTTTAATTCGCCTCTTATTCTAAGAACGTTCGGTTGGAGATCCCATAAGGACATTTTTAGCTTGTAATGTAGGTTTAGGGAAGGGTCGGATAAATATTTGGGATACAAGTGACTATACCCTCCTTGAACACTACTCACATTTTTCTTTCTCGCTGCCCTTTGTTTCTTTTCAACCCACACAGCCCTCATTGGTATCTAGTTATCAACAAGAACCACCTTAAAAACCTCTCAATTTTTTTTCAAGGCTCCATATTTACATGCATACATATATCTCTCTCTTTTTTTTCTTTTTTTTTATAAATATTTTTGTATATTTTTCTTTTTGGAGCTTGAGTAGCTTCACATGAACACTTTGAGGTTTATAGTCCTACACTCGATATACAACCTTATCAATTTTCACTTGACACCACACCCTCAACTTAGGCTTTTAGCTAGGGGTGTTCATGGTTCAGTTTGGATCGGTTTTTCCCTAAAAAGAAACCAAATCAAGTAAGTCGGTTTTTCAAATATTAGAACCAAACCAAACCAATTAAGTCGTTTTTTTTCTCGATTCGGTTTATGTCAATTTTTCGGTTTTTCCGGTTATTTGTCGGTTTTTTATTAAATATAAGACATACACTACCAAACACATATTCCGGCGAACACATTTTCAACGTGACACTATCAAATCAATTGCCTTTTGAGAAATCTATTATTTACTAAATGAATAATTTAAGGACTCAATTAAAAATATTTTTTTTTACATCAAATGGATTCTTACATGTCACGACCCAAATTTCCCTCCGCAGGGTTTCATGACGGCACCTAGTCTCTACGACTAGGTAAGCCTAAGATGTGCAGAAATTAAAATGTAAAAACAACACAATAATAGAGGATAAAGCAAAAATAATACTATTAAACTGTGTTGCTCGGCATTTACAGCTTTACTCTGCCCAAAACCCGGAATATCAACAACGTCACAAGCTGTATACTATAGCTCCATACAAGAAATTGGAAAGTATTTATGCCTAAGTACTATTACTATACTAGGATAAGGAAGGGACTCGAAAGGTTCTGCGGACGCGGCAGAAATACCTCACGGTCTCCAAAAGCTGCTGCTTCTCCTAACCTCGGTACTGCGTACTGGTACCTGGATCTGCACATGGGGAAAACATGCGCAGAAGGGCAATGCAATACAGGGGTAATAATGTAGCCCTCAACTCAGCACAACATATAACTTAATAGATAATCGTGCAATGCTATACATAGGGAATGCTCCCGGATCTCAGCCCGTAGTCCCAACGTAAATATGCAATGCAGTACAAGGGGAAAGCTCCCGGATCTCGGTCCATAGTCCCAATTTAGATATGCTATGCAGTACAGGGGGAAAGCTCCCGGATCTCGGTCCGTAGTCCCAATTTAAATATGTTATGCAAGATGTATAATGGATGCAGCGTAATTCAATAGTTTATGAAAACAGTAGGCAATATAGAGTAAAATACTTCATCAAGGTTCAAATAGTAGTAGTGAGTGAAAAATCAGGTAAAATCGGTTGACGTGTTTAAATCTTAAGTTGCTACTCAGTTTAAAACGATCACAATAATAATAGAATGGAAAATGAGGTATGACATAGAAAGAACGAAGGAAATCCAGTAAAATAACCCATGCACGCACCCGTCACCTCACGTACACGGGGTTTTTATAGTGAAAAATCAGTTAAAATGCCTAAGGGAAACATCCCCAACACAGAGTTAGGCAAGCCACTTACCTCGACTACGTAAATCAACTCTGTACCACTCTCTTGCCACGAGTATCCAACTCCAGGTGGCCCAAATCTATTCAATTCGATTGCATATTGTAAATATCATTTCAAGAAATCAAAGTAACTAATTAATTCGAAGCTAATACGCGAAATTAGGAATTTTGACCAAAATGCCCCTCGGGCCCACGTCTCGGAATCGGGTAAAATTTACGTTTCCCAAACCCTCATTCCCCCACGAGTCTAACCATATAACAATCTCTCAAATTGGAGATCAAATACTTAATCAAAAACCCAAAATTTGGTCTAAGAAGTTTCTTCTTTTTTTCCCCAAGTTTCTACTCAAAATTCTCGAAATTAAGGGTGGAATTCAGGATTAGGATCATGGAAATTACCCTATGATGGTTAGAAATAACTTACCAAGAATACCCAGGTGAAAATTCTCTAAAAGATCGCCTCTCCCGAGCTCCCACAATTCAAAAATGGTGAAAATAGGCTTAAACCTTCGAATTGGATATTTAATAGTCTGCCCAGGTATTTGTTCTATGCGTTCGCGGATGAGCCACCGCGAACACAAAGAGTAAAAATTCACTGGGCCCAGAATTGTTCTTCGCGAACGCGACACCATGCGAAAGCAGAGAACAGGCCCACGGACACTACACGAACGCGGTCCCCTACCTGCGAACGCGATGAGTAACTGCCCCTGACCCCCGGGACCCCCCCTCTAAGCCTATGCGAACGCGAAGAACTCAATGCGTTCGCGAAGAGTTGCTTGTTCAACCTATGCGTTCGCGTCCAGTTGACCGCAGACGCGAAGAAGAAAATACTGAAGCCCCAAAACTATTCTATGCGAACGCGGTGACCTCTACGCGAACGCATAGAAGGAAACCAGCAGCAAAATTTCTGGTGTTTTATTAAGTCCAAAACCACTCCGTTGAGCATCCGAAAATCATCGAGGGCCCCGTGACCTCAACCAAACCTACCAACTAACCCAAATACCTTATTCGAACTTGGTCGAACCTTAAAAACACGTCCCATAACATCAAAATACTCTAAATATGCAAAGATTCAAGCCTAAGAACTTAGGAATTTTCAAGAATTCACATTCGACGCCGAAACACATCTAAACTCATCCGAATGACCTCAAATTTTGCACACATGTCATAAATGACATTACGGATCTGCTGTCGCTTTTGGAATTCCATTCCGAGTCCGATATCAAAATCTCACCTATCGGCCGAAATCGGCGAAATTCTAACTTTCGCCAATTCAAGCCTAAATCTACATCCGACCTCGAAAACATATTCCGAACACGCTCCTAACCCCGAAATCCCTCAACGGAGCTAACAGAATCGACGGAATTCCATTCCGGATCTATCTTCACACATCTCTAGCTACGACTCATTTTCTAAAGCTGAAATTCACCTTAAAGGACTATATGACTAAAATCACTCTGAATTCCACCGCTCAACGCTCCGACAAGTTCCATTAACATAATAAGGCATGAGAGAAGCAGTTATTAGGGGATCAGGGCGCTAACTCTCAAAACGACCGACCGGGTCGTTACATTCTCCCACTCTTAAGAAAATCGTTCGTCCTCGAACGAGTAGAGAACATACCTGAAGCTGTGAATAGATGGGGGTACTGACTCCGCATGTCCTGCTCGATCTCCCAAGTTGCCTCCTTGACCAGATGACCCCTCCATTGTACCTTGACTGAAGCAATATCCTTCAACCTGAGCTTTCTGACCTGCCTGTCCAAAATGGACACAGGCTCCTCAACATAGGATAAATCCTTGTCCAACTGAACTAAGCTGAAATCCAAAACATGTGCCGGATCACCGTGATACTTCCGGAGCATGGAAATGTGAAATACCGGATGAACACCTGCTAGGTTGGGAGGCAAGGCCAACTCATAAGCAACCTCCCCAACCGGACGTAACACCTCAAAAGGGCCAATGAACCTCGGACTCAGCTTACCCTTCTTCCCAAATCTCATGACGCCCTTCATAGGCGATACCCGAAGTAACACCCGATCACCAGCCATGAATGCTAAATCACGAACTCTCCGGTCTGCATAACTCTTCTGCCCTGACTGAGTTGTGCGTAGTCTATCCTGAATCACCTTTACCTTGTCCAAGGCATCCTGGACCAAATCTGTACCCAACAATCGGGCCTTGCCCGGCTCAAACCATCCCACTGGAGACCGACACCGTCTACCATATAAAGCCTCACACGGCCCCATCTGAATGCTGGACTGGTAGCTTTTATTATAAGCAAACTCTGCAAGAGGCAAGTACTGATCCCATGATCCTCCAAAATTCATCACACAAGCACAGAACATATCCTCCAGAATCTGAATCGTGCGCTCGGACTGTCCGTCCGTCTGAGGGTGGAACGCTGTACTGAGATCAATCTGGGTACCCAACTCACTATGCAAGGCTCTCCAAAAATGCGAGGTGAACTGAGGACCTCGGTCTGAAATAATAGATACCGGCACACCGTGCAACCAGACTATCTCCCGCACGTAGATCTGGGCCAACCTCTCAGAAGAGTATGTAGTCAATACTGGAACGAAATGGGTTGACTTGGTCAACCGGTCCACAATCACCCAAATAGCATCATACTTCCTCAGAGTCCGAGGAAGTCCAACCACAAAATCCATGGTGATCCTCTCCCACTTCCACTCTGGAAGCCTCATCCACTGAAGTAATACTCTCGGTCTATGATGCTCACACTTGACCTGCTGACAATTGAGGCATCTGGCTACGAACTCCACTATATCCTTTTTCATCCTCCGCCACCAATAGTGTTGTCTCAGATCCTGATACATCTTGGCGGTGCCGGGATGGATGGAGTACCGCGAGCTATGGGCCTCCTCAAGAATCAACTCCCGAAGTCCATCTACATCAGGTACGCAAATACGGTCCTGCAGTCTCAACACACCATCATCATTTATGGTCATATCCCTGACACCATCCCGCTGAACTCTATCCCGAAGGACCCGAAGTTCAGGGTCATCATACGGGCGCTCCCGAATGCGGTCATAAAGAGAAGATCGAGCAACAACGCACGCAAATACCCGATGAGGCTCAGAAAGGTCCAATCTTACGAACTGACTGGCTAAATACTGAACATCCAAGGCTAAGGGCCTCTCAGCTACATGAAGATATGCCAAACTACCCAAACTCTCCGCCCGGCGACTCAGGGCGTCGACCACCACATTGGCCTTTCTCGGATGTATAGTATAGTGATGTCATAATCCTTGAGTAACTCCAACCACCTCCTCTGACGCAAATTGAGATCCTTCTGCTGAAAATGTGCTGCAAACTCCGGTGATCCGTATATATCTCACAGGGAACACCGTATATATAATGACGCCATATCTTCAGGGCGTGAATAATCGCTGCCAACTCAAGATCATGAACAGGGTAATTTTTCTCATGTACCTTCATTTGTTTGGACGCGTAGGCAATCACCCTACCGTCCTGCAAAAATACCGCTCCCAAGCCAATCTTCGAAGCATCACAATAAACTGTATAGGACCCCGAACTGGTAGGTAATACTAACACTAGAGCTGTAGTCAGGGCTATCTTGAGCTTCTGAAAGCTCTCCTCACACTCCTCAGTCCAAATAAAAGGTGCACCCTTCTGGGTCAATCTAGTCATGGGTGCTAAAATGGATGAAAATCCCTCCACGAAATGGCGATAATACCCAGCCAACCCAAGGAAACTACGGATCTCAGTAGCTGAAGACGGTCTAGGTCAACTCTGCACTGCCTCAACCTTCTTCGGATCTACCTTGATCCCATCCGAAGATACCACATGGCCTAAGAATGCCACAAAATCAAGCCAAAATTCACACTTAGAGAATTTGGCATACAACTTCTTCTCTCTCAAGGTCTGAAGCATGGTCCTCAAGTGTTGCTCATGGTCCTCCCGGGACTGAGAATATACCAGGATGTCATCAATGAATACGATGACGAAAGTATCAAGATACGGTCGAAATACGATGTGCATCAGGTGCATGAAGGTTGCTGGGGCATTGGTCAACCCAAATGACATAACAAGGAAGTCATAGTGGCCATATCTGGTCTTGAATGCAGTCTTCGGGATATCCGGCTCCCGAATCTTCAACTGATGATAACCCGAACGAAGATCAATCTTGGAGAACACCCTAGCACCCTGTAACTGGTCAAATAAATCATCAATGCGGGGCAATGAGTACCTATTCTTCACTGTCACCTTATTCAGCTGCTGGTAGTCGATGCACATACACATCGAACCATCCTTTTTCTTCACAAATAACACCGGAGCACCCCAAGGTGATACACTGGGCCTGATTAAAACTTTGTCAAGCAGCTCCTGCAACTGCTTCTTCAACTCATTTAACTCAGGAGGAGCCATGCGATATGGAGGAATGGAAATGGGCTGAGTGCCCGGCAACAAATCAATGCCAAAATCAATGTCTCTGTCGGGCGGCATACCCGGAAGATCAGCTGGAAAAACATCAGGGTAGTCCCTCACAACTGGGACTGACTCAACTGTAGGGGTCTCAGCACTAGTATCCCTCACATAAGCCAAATACGCATCACACCCCTTTTCAACCATCCGTTGGGCCTTAAGGAAAGAAATGACTCGACGTGGAGTATACTCTAAAGAACCTCTCCACTCTAACCTCGGTAGTCCTTGCATAGCCAGCGTCACAGTTTTGGCGTGGCAATCAAGAATAGCATAGTGGGGCGACAACCAGTCTATGCCCAAGTTAACATCGAAATCTACCATACTGAGTAATAATAAATCAGCCCTAGTCTCAAAACCACTAATAACAATCAAACACGACCGATATACGCGGTCCAAACAAGAGAATCTCCCACAATAGTAGAAACGTAAACAGGGAAACTCAAAGAATCCCGAGATATCCCCAAATGTGAGGCAAAATAAGAAGACACATATGAATATGTGGAATCTGCATCAAATAATACCGATGCGTCCCTATGAAAAACGGGGACAATACCTGTGATGACTGAATCTGAAGTAATGGCTTCGGACCTGGCTGGAAGGGCATAATATCTGGCCTGGCCTCCCCCTCTAGGGCGACCTCGACCTCCCTGACCTCCACCTCGAGCTGCCTGAGATGGTGGGGTGGCAGCTAGGGCTGGATGAATAGCTGGAGGACTTGGTGGAAGGCGTGGAACCTGATAAGTCTGAGATGGTGCACCCCTCCTAGATCTGGGGAAATCTCTGATCACATGACGAGGGTCACCACACTCGAAGCAACCCCTTGGAGGTCGTGACGGCTGCTGCTGACTCTGAGCTGGCCTACTGGACTGACCAGTGATAGCACCTCGAGCCGAAGGCACCTGAGATACTCGTGGTGCATAATAAGGCTCCTGAGGTCTAGGAGGAGCTGAAATACCACTGGATGTTGGGAGAGCTGAATGAACGGGGCGACTCACAAAACCCCTACCAAAGCGTGTTGCAGGTGCACGAACTCCTGAAAAGTGACCAGTCTCTCGAGACCTCCTGGCCTCTCTCTCCTCCCTTTCCCGGGCTAGCATAGTCTCAATCCTCCGGGCAATACTCACGGCCTGCTGGTAAGCAATATCTGTCTCCAGCTCTCTGGCCATGCTGGTCCGAATACTGGGGTGGAGTCCCTCAATAAAGCGTCGAACCCTCTCTATGACGGTGGCAACCAAAGCTGGTGCATGACGAGCCAAATCGCTGTGACGGACCGCGTACTCCAACACAGTCATGGTACCCTGACGTAACTGCTCAAACTCTGCACGGCAAGCATCCCTGAGGCTCTGAGGGACAAACTCAAGTAGGAACATCTCTGAGAACTGAGCCCAACTAAGTGAAGCTGCCTAGTCCATACTGCTCAACTCAAAAGCACGCCACCACTGATAAGCTGCTCCCCTCAGCTGGAAAGCAGTGAATGAGACCCCACTCGTCTCCACGATACCCATAGTGCGGAGAATGCGATGATACCCCTCAAGAAAACCCAGAGCGTCATCTGAAGCTAATCCGCTGAACTCAGGTCGGTGGTACTTCTTGTACCTCTCAAGATGGAGCTACTCAGACTCCGATGCAGTTGCTCTGGCATCATGCTAAACTGGAGCTGCTGGAGGCATAGGGATATACTCTGGAACCTGCCCCATATGAACCCTCTGTTCAGGAGTACAGGCTGCGGGAGTTTGTGTCCCTCCCCCGGCCTAGGAGTAGTCCCGCCTGAGACAGAGTGCCGAAGGCACTCAAGAACTGGGCCAAAGTCTCCTGGAGGGCTGGAGTGACAGTAGGGATCTCCGGTGCCCCTCCAACTACGGCTGCCGGGGGATCCTCTACCACTGCTCTAGCCGGTGCTCGGGCTGCACCGCGTGCTCGTCCTCTACCCCGAACCTTGCCTCTAGTGGCTCTGGTTGGGGGCTCGGGTTCGTGATCATCAGTGCGTCCGGTGCGAGTGCGAACCATCTGTAAGCAAGAATAGAATATAGCTTAAGAATTTTGGTAACAACAACCAGCACGAGAAGTGATTCCAAGAAGTACGATTGTTCCTAACAGTTGAATAGCCTCTCGAAGATAGATACGGACGTCTCCGCACCGATCCGCGAGACTCTAATAAACCGGCTTGTGATGTTGTGACTCCTATGAACCTAGACGCTCTGATACCAACTTATCACGACCCAAATTTCCCTCTGCAGGGTTTCGTGACGGCACCTAGTCTCTACGACTAGGTAAGCCTAAGATGTGCGGAAATCAAAATGTAAAAACAACACAATAATAGAGGATAAAGCAAAAACAATACTATTAAACTGTGCCGCTCGGCATTTACAACTTTACTCTGCCCAAAGCCCGGAATATCAACAATGTCACAAGCTGTATACTATAGCTCTATACAATGAAATTGGAAAGTATTTATGTCTAAGTACTATGACTATACTAGGATAAGGACGGGGACTCAAAAGGTTTTGCGGACGCGGCAGAAATACCTCACGGTCTCCAAAAGCTGCTGCTGCTCCTAACCTCGGTACTGCGTACTGGTACCTGGATCTGCACATGGGGAAAACATGCGCAAAAGGGCATGAGTACTCCACATTCAGTACTCAGTAAGTGCCAAGCCTAACCCCAGTCAAGTAGTGACGAGGTCAAATTGAAGCTCTACTGAGGTTGCAAATAGAACATTTATAATTTAACAGTTGCAAATAAATGGAAATAATTAACGTAAATTTAAAATAAAGCTAGAAGGAATAATGTAAAGTAGCCCTCAACTCAGCACATCATATAACTTAATAGATAATCGTGCAATGCAATACAGGGGGAATTCTCTCGGGTCTCATCCCGTAGTCCCAACGTAAATATGCAATGCAGTACAAGGGGAAAGCTCCCGAATCTCGGTCTGTAGTCCCAATTTAGATATGCTATGCAGTACAGGGGGAAAGCTTCCGGATCTCGGTCTGTAGTCCCAATTTAAATATGTTATGCAAGATGTATAATGGATGCAGCGTAATTCAATAGTTTATGAAAACAGTAGGCAATATAGAGTAAAATACTTCATCAAGGTTCAAATAGTAGTAGTGAGTGAAAAATCAGGTAAAATTTGTTGACGTGTTTAAATCTTAAGTTGTTACTCAATTCAAAACGATCACAATAATAATAAAATGAAAAATGAGGTATGACATAGAAAGAACGAAGGAAATCCGGTAAAATAACCCATGCACGCACCCGTCACCTCACGTACACGGGGTTTTTATAGTGAAAAATCAGTTAAAATGCCTAAGGGAAACATCCCCAACACAGAGTTAGAACAAATACCTGGGCAGACTATTAAATATCCAATTCGAAGGTTTAAGCCTATTTTCACCATTTTTGAATTGTGGGGGCTCGGGAGAGGCGATCTTTGAGGGAATTTTCACCTGGGTATTCTTGGTAAGTGATTTCTAACCATCATAGGGTAATTTCCATGATCCTAATGCTAAATTCCACCCTTAATTTCGAGAATTTTGAGTAGAAGCTTGGGAAAAAATGAAGAAACTTCTTAGACCAAATTTTGGGTTTTTGATTGAGTATTTGACCTCCGATTTGAGAGATTGTTATATGGTTAGACTCGTGGGGAAATAAGGGTTCGGGAAACGTAAATTTTACCCGATTCCGAGATGTGGGTTCGAGGGACGTTTTGGTCAAAATTCCTAATTTCGCGTATTAGCTTCGAATTAATTAGTTACTTTGATTTCTTGAAATGATATTTACAATATGCAATCGAATTGAATAGATTTGGGCCACCTGGAGTTGGATACTCGTGGCAAGAGAGTGGTACAGAGTTGATTTACGCAGTCAAGGTAAGTGATAATATTTATACAATGGGTAGCATGAAAGGCTAACTGGGTTTTCAAATAACACAAAGACTGCCTAAGGTCATCTCTCCAACCAAATGTAATTATCATTAGCATTGAAAGACCAACCGGGAAAGTTCTAGATGACAGAAGTAAACACAAGAATTATTTACAAAAAGACTAACACACATGGCACATGAACTGTTTGACTTAACATAGTTTTATCTCTCGAGCCAATACTTGGAAACTCCAAGCTTTCATAATATTATATGTATAATTCTAAGTAAACATAGAGTCAAAGAGCGATCCTCAAGTTCACACAGATGACTACCCATAAAATATCGTTTCTATATATATATCAACGGAAGGGTACAATTTATATACATACATACATGCTTGAAACTAGACAATTATACCAAACCGATCAAAATGTTTCATACTACTGCCATGGTTCTAGTATTACACCCTTGGAAAAGAACCCGGCGAAGAAAAACCAAGGGGAATTCATTGCTAATTACTAAAGATGTACATGCATACAACTATCTAATTGTTTTATATATATATATATACAAAGATCACCAAATATATACAAGAGTCAAAGAGAAATTTTCTTATATATACCAAGATCACAAAAATACATACAAGGTTATCCCGCCCCCAATTGAAGAGCATGCATTGTCCCCAATGCATAAGAATTCTAAAACAGAGTTTAGGGGCTCCTTGGGGCGCACTAAGCGCTATGGGAGTCTGAAGCCTGCTGAATAGTGGTGGGGTCACCCTCTGATACTGAAGCTGGGGTTGATGGGATCTCAGCCTGAGGAGTGACCTCCACTGATGGAGGAGGGGTCTCCAACTTCCCTGGAGATGGAACTAGGGCATGTGAGCTGCTAGCCTCGCTTGCTGATAGCTGAGTGGTCGATGGATTGGCTAGGGCGACCATATCTGCTAGCGAGTGTGCTATCGCCTTTTATACAACTTCTTATTCTTCTTCTTCTTCTTCTTCTTCTGCAGCTGTAGTGACAACAACCTGGTTACCTTTACCCTGAGGACCCTCATCCTCCTCGGACAATGCCTTCTCATCAGTCTCCTCCTCATCTGTCTCCCCATCCTCAGACTCTACAGTGTGTCTGGAATCTTTCCCAGAAGGGATGTCAATGGGTGTAAGGGGAGCTGGAGTCTGGGAAGCTCCGACAGTCTGTGGCTCAGGAGCTGTCATCAAGGTGGTGAAGTCAATATATAGCCCAGCAATGGACGTGCCAGCTCCCTTCTCTCCTTCCTTTGGCATAAAGGAAGATAGATCGAACTCCAGGTTTTGCATTTTGTGGATCTCACCCTTCAGTGTATCAACATCTGTACGGAGTTTTGGTAGGCCTCCAACCTCACCCCACTCAACTTTATCCAGCCTCACCTCAATCTTCTTCAGGCGATCCTCATAAGATGTATGCTGCTGTTGGAGTGCTGTCACTGAGGATTGGATGGGAGTCAATGCTTGCCTGATAAGTGTGGGGAGGTCCTTCAGAATCCGGTCTACCTTAGCATTTGTATGCTGAGCTAAGAGACCTAGCCTTGAAAGAGCTGGCAGTGCGGCAAAAGGCTGGGCAATGGTGGCCTATGAAGTGGGCTATGGAGTGGTAGTGGATGCCACTGTGGCTTGAGGAGAGACAGGTGTCTGGGACTCTAAGATGTCAGTATCAGCAGGAATGGGGATCTGAATCTTTGAAGGAGCAGCACTCTCTTGTGGCACTGCGTCACTAATGCGCGTGATATCAATATCCTTCAGCGCTTTCACCGTCTTGTCATGGTGCGGCAATGGAGGGACTTCCACAGCATTACATAGAGTTGTGATCAAGCACGTGAATAGAAGTGGCGTGGCCGTATGGTTGGCCCGGACCCCTAACTCTCGGAAGATAATCTCCCCCACATCAATCTTGATCCCGGTCATAATGCAAGCAATGAGAAGTGCCTTCTCAATGTTTATATCAGTTTCATTCCTAGACGGTATCAGGAGAGAGGTGACAAAGCTGAGCCAGAACCGACCCTCTCGTGTGAGATATTCCTTAAAAATTATGGGCAGGGTCAATCCAAGATGGGGTCCCTTTTGCTATCACTGAGGCTATCTAGGCACGCTCACTATCCTTGTTGGCCCATTTGGTCTCGTACTCAGCTGTGCCCGGTCTCCAGTTTGGGAAATACAGATCATTTATAGTGCCCTTGTCACACAGCACCTGCTTCCTCATTTTCAAGAATGGCCTCCAACATGAGCATCATCTTCTCATTTTGAGCATTTCAGAGTTCTTCTTTGTTTTGTTCAAGTGCCAAGGAAGAATTTTCAATTTTAACCTCCAAGGAAGGTTCTTGGCTATCACTCGACTTCAAGGCTTTTTTAACCCTTAAGGCTTCAATCATTTCATCCATTTGTGAGTGCAACCTTTCAAGTGCCAAGTCATTTTGGAGACTATTCTCCAAAAGCTCCTCCAAGGCATTTTGATCTTTGTTTCCTCCTTCAAGTAGGCACTCCAACTTGAGCTGGAACTCTCCATTTCGGCCATGCTCCATTTCTTCCACTTCTTCATCCCTAAATTTTTTATCACAAAAAGTAGAATCATCATAGCGGGGGCTTGGGAAGGGACGGACAAATAAACACAATCATACCAATGACCATTATGGAAACCACACCTATCACAAATACTCCACTCATGGGTTTGGGATTGTGCGCACAATCCATCCCCGGGAGAATTTAAACAATTTTGCCACAAGTGTGGTCCTCCACAATAAAGACAAAGGTCATCAGAGTATGAACAACTACCATCCGACCATTTTTCATTATATGATTCAATTTTTTTAATATCAAAAATTAAGAAAATAAACAAGAAACAAACAAGAAAAATAGACCAAGGTAAGAAAAATAATTACACAAATATTCACAAGTTTGGACCAAAGCACTTATGCTTATTTCTCAAACAACCTAAATTACGCCAAATTATTCCCCGGCAACGGCGCTAAAATTTGATACGCTCAAATTACACCTTAAAATAGTGTAAGCGATCAATGTCAAATATAGTAACTCAACTAGGTTGGGGTCGAATCCCACAGAGAACAATATATAGGCAATTAGGAATGTAAGAAAATTATACACTTATCGTGCAATGCCAAAAACTTAGATTTTGGTGTAGAAAATATTTATATCTAAATGCAAAAATGTAAACTAACCTAGAAAGCAAGTAAAATGATTAATGGCTACAAGTATGGATGCATCGGAAATTACACTCAAGTAATGATTCAATGTATTTTACGATTTTACAAATATGAGCGAGTTTATGTTAATTAGCCACGGTTAATAATTCTTAATTAGCTTCTTTCGAAGACTAACAAGACTTCCTAATTGAATTATTCCTAACTCAATTAAGAGATTAAGCACACCCGGATATGGCTACAAGTAGTTCAATCCTATTTATAGGTAGAATCTATAAAATGAGGGTTAAAACCTCAAGTTCTTGTTAATTAATCTTTCTCAACCCCAAATTATCTTTTTCAAAATTAATTCGGAGTTAATGGGAGAGCCTTAGGGTTAGCTAATCCCTTTTGAAACATTAAAGAACAATAATAATTAAAGAAACACTAACTCACTTCATAAAAGAATAAAAATCATTCAATACATATACACAACAAGGTATTTAATCCACACTTTAAATATGAATATTTCCATAATGAAGATTAAGTGTTGGAAATAAATACTACACACTTAAATATTCAATAAAAAGCAAGGAAATGAAGAGATAAACATAAATGGGTAAGAAATCCTTAACCACAAACTTGAAATCTTCATAACCCAAGTGTGTGTGCAAACCCTAGCTTCCAAAAATGTGCTCTCTTGTCTTCAAGACTGAAAATATGCCAAAAGATTGACTAAGATCCTTTTCCAATAGGCTAGGTCGTGTATTAAATGGTTTGGGATTTAAAAATATGAAATTCCATTTCTGCCCAATAATACCCTATGCGTTCGCGAAAATATGTAATCCTCAAGCTCCGCGTTCGCAGTGACCTTCACGCGTTCGCGATGTTTTGGTTCTTGAACCTTCACATTCGCGGTGTGTTCCACGCGTTCGCGAAGGTTTGACTCTTCAACAGACACAGTGATTCTTCGCATTCGCGTTGAGTTCCATGCGTTCGCGATGGTATAGATTCCTGAAGCTTCGCGTTTGCATTGGACCTCCGCTTTCGCGAAGGGTATTTAAATGGGCAGACCTCCATTGCCAATTTAGCTCCTTTTTTGACTTGTTTTCACACGATTTCTTCACCATCACATCTAAATCAATTTACACATGAAATATACCAATAAACATCAATAAATGACTTAGTTTCTCAATATAATTCTACAAAAGACTAAGTTTTAAGAGGAGATAAGTTGGTAAAATACCAACTTATCAAGTTGCTACCCGCGTTTGGTGAATGTTAGTTCGATCAGATCCCTCGAGCACAGAACACTGAGGCGGATGATAACTAGTATTTTTACCTTGTTTTCCGCCCTTTCTTGCTTAAGTATTGGTTATAATTGTACACGGAATAGCCCCAAAAGCTTAAAGGTTGTGCTTGTTGCAGGTTTGAACCAAAAATGATGACACACAGTCAGAACTCCGCTAAAAAGGAGTGGATCCTGCACAAGTACCAAGAACAAAAAAATTGCCTACCTAAAGTTCCCGCCACGGTCGCGGTCCATCCTCCACGGACCGCGGTGGTGAACTTCAGAAGACCAACACAAAGGGAAAGTGCCCACTGTGGCCGCAGTCCATTCTCAGCGGACCGCGTTGATGAGGTTCAGAGAATGAATTCCAAGTCAAAAGCCATCGCGACCGCGGTCTAATCTTCGCGGCCCGCGGTGGCAAGATTCAGAGATCGGATTCTCAAAGGCCAATGACTACCACGACCGCGGTCCATTTTCTGCGGCCCGTGGTCAGGAGTTTAAGAGACTCAGCCATGAAGACCAAAGCAGCCCACAGCGGACCGCGGTCGATTTTATGCGGTCCGCGGTAACCCCACATGGGTATTTTTGTCCAAAATTTTGGCTGAGTATAAATAGCTTATTTTATAATTTTTTTGAGGTTATCTTTCCATCAGTGAACAGACCAGCTCGTGAATAGTATTCTTTTTCATCTTGTTGCTATTTTCTTGTGATTTTAACATTGAATCTTTGTGGTTTGTGTTATAAATCATTAATATGGGTTCAACCTCATCTCTTTCATTGAATTCATCTTTGATTATGAGTAACTAGACCCATTAGCTAGGATTGTGGCTCAACCCTAGTGTGGGTATTTGATGGTTTTTTAAAATTAGGGTTTGGATGTTTATGTGTGTTTGTTATTTGGGCTAATTTAGGGTTCTTATTGCTATGATTAGTGGTTGCAAATACTAATTGACCTTCAAATGACTTGGGTCCTTCTTGAGAAAGAGGATTTGAGTCTAGAAAATTGGTCCAACAAGAAATTAGGACATAATCAAGAGATTGATAATCCCAATCAATTGGGTTGAATCCAGAGATGGTAAAACGTTACTTGCGTCCTAATTAACGGGTTAAATCTCGAGGGAGTAATACCCTACTTGAACCTCAATTTCTTGCATATTTGACACCCAATTGGCCTCGAAAGAGGTAATTAGGGCAAAGCCACTCAAACTACCGAGAGGTATAGAGTGGGCAATTTCGTACATTGGTTATAGCATTATCCCTAATTAACATCCTTGCCTTAGGAACTTGAAATCCGTTGAGTACTCGCCTAGGTAAAAGTCATAACCCTAGTGCCTTTATCAATATAAGAAAACAACTTCAAAACAAATTAGTTAGTTAATTTGCACTGAACAATAGTATAATTCTTAGTCGTAAATTGAAAACAACAAAATATGAGAAGTGTAATTAGAAACACGAGGCTCTACTAGCTCACATAGACACTCACTCCAATTGTTGACTCCTTGAGGATTCGATCCCGACCTATCGGGTAAAAGTTGCACCGACCCTTGTCTTCCTACTCATATAGTAGTAAGGGTAAGAGCCGATCACTTTTTGGCATCGTTGCCGGGGAGTTAAGACGGTGTTGATTATCTACGTGTCTAGTAGCGTTTTTCTTTCCTTCTGTTTTTAACTTTTTTGTTTAATCTACTCAGGTGAAAAATGGTGAATCCAATGAGAAACGTTATTGGGGGGAGGAGGTATATGATAATCAAGAGGATGAAATCAATCAATTACCTCCACAAAGAAGGGGCCGACATGCCAATTTACAAGATGATATCCCAGACCCTCCTCCGCCTCCACCTCCTAGAGCTGCCCTTCGGTTCCTTCCAAATGAGGGGTATGCTAGTGCTATTGTCCCACCGAGGATTCGGGCAGGGAACTTCCAGATTACAAATGTGATGCTCACCCACCTAGATAAACGAGGGTATTTCACCGAAGCCGTGCACCAGAATACCTATAAGCATCTCAAGGGCTTCGTGGATACTTGCTGGGGAAGTAAGCAGACAAATGTCTCGGAGAATGCATTACGACTCTGGTTGTTCCTTTTCTCTCTTCGGGGGAAAGCACTTGACTGGTTCGAGCGTCTTCCCAACCATTCAATATCAACTTGGGATGATTTCGCGGAGAAATTCATTGCCAAATTCTTTTCCCCAAGTCATATGGCGGCGCTTCGTGATGAAATCTTAGCTTTCAAACAAGATCCCAATGAGCCCTTACATGAAATATGGGAGATATTTAGGACCATGGTTAAGGAATGTCCGAACAACGACATGACTGAAGCCATGATCCAACAGACTTTCTACCGAGGGATTAACATCGTGAATCAATGTGTGGTCAAACAGTTGGCCAGTGGAAATTTTATGAAGATGACTTATCCGAGGCATGTGAGATTCTAGATAAGATGGACGACACATCATCGACTTGGCAAAGTAGAGCTGATGTACCTCAGGGTGAGACCGGTGTGAATAGTCTCCATAAAGGGCTCTAAGAACAAGGGCAAGCAATTTCCAAGCTCACTACTACTATGAACCAACTTGCCAAAGCCTAACTCCAACAATTGCAAGGGCCGAAGCAAGTGAATGCCATGGAAGGAGTGAACGTGTTAGGAAATCAAAGGAGACCTCAGGGGAACTCTAAGCAAAACCATAGTGATCAAGGTGACCAAGGTCCTAGTGGGCATGGCCAAGAAGAAGAGTATGATGACCAAAAGGAAGATGTGATATATGCAAACAACTACCAAGATCAAGGCAATAGTCAAAACAACAATCAAAATTGGAGAAACCAAGGAAACAACCAAGGTTGGGGGAATCAAAAACCAAGAAATTGGAATAGCAATAACAATGCTCGGAATTTGGGGAACAACAATGATCGTCAATAGGGGAACAACAACAATGACCGGCAGTGGGGGAACAACAATGATGACAATTGGAATGGAGGCAACAACAACAACAACTGGGGAGGCAATGGTAACCGGGGATTGGGATTTCAAAGGCCCCCGATGTACCAACAACCAAGCAACCCACCTCCGTACCAATCTCAAGGGAAAAGTTCATCGAGCACGGATATGGGTAGAATTGAAAATATGTTCAAGCCGATGATGGAGAGAAATGCAGACTCCGATGCTCAGTTGGCCTCTCACAATACCTCCATTAGAAACCTTGAAGTACAAATGGACCAAATTTCTTATGCCTTAAACACACGCCCAAAGGGTGCACTACCGAGTGATACGGTGGTAAACCCCAAGGGTGGGAACAATAACAATACTGGTCACGCCATGGCGGTGACCACAAGAAGTGGAAGAGGTGGTGAAGCGAATACTTATAGGCAACGAAAGATTGTTGTTGATGATGATGATATACCCCAAGAAGAGTCACCAGTTGAAGTTGAACAAGTGGTGGATGAGACAACCACAAGTGAGGTGAGAATTGACATACATGATAAGGGGGAGGATTTGGAAAGGGACGTGAACCCATCTAGGGAACACGTGATTGATATGACAGAACCGGTGGCCCCACAAGACAAGGCACCATTGCCTAGGCCACCTCCTTCTTTCCCTCAAAGGTTGGCCAAACAAAATCAAGAGACTCAGTTTAAGAAGTTTATTGATATGATGAAGGGTCTCTCCATCAATGTTCCGTTGGTTGAAGCCTTTGAACAAAAGCCCGGATACGCTAAGTTCATGAAGGACTTAGTCACTAAAAAGCGGTCCATGGAGAGTGAAACCATCAAGATGACTAACCAAGTGAGTGCTATAGTTCACTCCATGGCACCAAAACTTGAGGATCGGGGTGCTTTTACCATTCCTTGACCGATCGGGAGAGCGTACTTTGCCAAAGCCTTGTGTGATCTTGGGGCAAGTATTAACTTGATGCCATAATCTGTTTTTAAAACCTTGTAGGGAGACCTCTATGCGGTTACAAATGGAGGATAGGTCAATGAAGAGGCCCCTAGGGATAATTGATGATGTGCTTGTGCGGGTGGACAAATTTATATTGCCCGCTGATTTTGTCATTCTAGACTGTGAAGTTGATTTTGAGGTCCCCATTATCTTGGGAAGGCCCTTCCTTTCCACGGGGAAGGGCTTGGTTGATGTTGAAGCTGGGGAGCTCACTTTTCAAGTGGGCAACGACAAGGTGGTCTTTCATGTGTGTAAATCAATGAAGCAGCCCAACAGTACAGAAGTTTGATCTTTTATGGACCTCGTGACTGAGGTTATTATTGATGATGCAAGTGCTATGATCCATGTTGAGGATCTAGTGGAGTTGGCCTTATTGAATCATGAGGACTCCGTGGTGGATGGTGTTATTGAAAGTACCAATGCCCTTCAAGGCATGGGTTCTTACTCCTATGGTCCTAGAAAGCTATCTTTGGACTTGGAGAACTGGAAGACTCCACCAACAAAGCCCTCCATTGAAGAACCTCCAAATCTGGAGTTGAAGCCACTATCTTCCCACCTCAGGTATGAATATCTTGGTCCATCTAGCACTTTACATGTTATTATTTCCTCTTGTCTAACCCAATTGCAGGTAGACTCAACTTAAAATGTGCTACGGAGGAGGAAGAAAGCAATAGGGTGGACTCTTGCGGATATTCGGGATATTAGCCCCGCCTTTTGCATGCACAAAATCATATTGGAGGATGGAGAAAATCCCTCCGTGGAAAATCAAAGGATACTCAATGAGGCAATGCAAGAGGTGGTGAAGAAGGAGATCATAAAATGGCTCGATGCGGGAGTTGTCTATCCAATTTCGGATAGCGCTTGGACTTCTCTGGTCCAATGCATTCCAAAAAAGGGTGGAATTACGGTGATCCAAAATGATAAAAATGAGCTCATTTCCACAAGAACGGTCACCGGATGGCGGGTGTGTATGGACTATCGTAGGCTCAACAAGGTGACCCACAAGGACCATTTTCCCTTGCCATTCTTGGATCAAATGTTGGATAGGCTTGCGGGTCGGGCTTTCTACTATTTTCTTGACGGGTATTCTGGCTACAATCAGATTGTGATCTCCCCAGAGGATCAATAGAAGACCACTTTTACTTGTCCATATGGCACATTTGCCTTTTCTCGTATGCCATTTGGACTCTGCAATGCATCGGCCACTTTCCAAAGGTGCATGATGGCAATCTTCACCGACATGGTGGAGGACTTGCTTGAGGTGTTTATGGATGATTTTAGTGTAGTAGGGGATTCCTTCGATGAGTGCTTGTGTAATCTTGATAGGGTCCTTGATCGATGTGAAGAGACGAACTTGGTATTGAATTGGGAAAAATGCCACTTTATGGTGGAAGAGGGAATCGTATTGGGCCATAAGATCTCAAGGAATGGCATTGAGGTTGATAAAGCAAAAATTGAAGTAATCTCCAAGTTGCCACCACCTACTTCGGTTAGAGGAGTCCGGAGTCTCCTTGGTCACGCCGGTTTCTATCGGCGTTTTATCAAAGACTTCTCTAAGGTGGTGAATCTGTTGTGCAAGTTGCTTAAGAAGGATGCTAAATTCCATTTTGATGAGAATTGTATGCATGCCTTTGAACTTTTGAAACACAAGCTCACAGCTACTCCTATCATCACGGTGCTGGATTGGAGCTCACCCTTCATGTTGATGTGTGATTCGAGAGATGTAGCTGCGGTTGTTATGTTGGGCCAGAGGGTGAACAAGATTTTTCACCCTATCTACTATGCTTTCAAGACGATGAATTCGGCCCAAATAAATTACACGGTCAGGGAGAAGGAGCTTTTGGCAATAGTCTTTGCTATGGAAAAATTTCGTCCTTACTTGATGGGTGCCAAGGTCATAGTGCACACTGACCATGCGGCACTCCGGTATCTCATGACCAAAAAGGATTCCAAAGCGAGACTCATGCGTTGGGTATTGTTGCTTCAAGAGTTCGACTTAGAGATTGTGGATAGAAAAGGAAGTGAAAACCAAATGGCCGACCATCTTTCTCGGTTGGAGGAGCAAGGTTGACCTTGTTATGGACTTGAAATCAATGACAGTTTCCCTGATGAGCAACTTCTTTCGGTGTCAATGCAAGAAATGCCATGGTTTGCCGATATTGCTAATTATCTTGTCACCGGTGTTGTCCCTAGTGAGCTCTCTTCTAACCAATGGAAGAAGCTTAGGAGGGATAGCTTGGACTTCTATTGGGATGAGCCATATTTATTCAAGATTTGCACTGATGGGGTCATCCGGAGATGTGTACCGGAAGAAGAATAAAGGGCTATTCTTGAGTATTGCCACTCCTCACCGTATGGTGGTCATCATGGAGGGGCAAGAACTTCTTCAAAGGTGTTGAGCTGTGGTTTCTTTTGGCCCACATTGTACAAAGATGCCGGTGATCTAGTCAAAAGGTGTGATGAGTGTCAAAGAGCCAGGGGAATTTCGAAGAAAGATGAGATGCCTCTCAATTCTATTCTTGAAGTGGATATTTTTTATGTGTGGGGTATCGATTTCATGGGCCCATTTGTGAGCTCTTGTGGGAACACGTACATTCTAGTGGCGGTGGATTATGTTTCTAAATGGGTTGAGGTCGTGGCTTTACCCAATAATGAAACCCGGAGTGTTATTTCTTTCCTCAAGAAGAACATCTTTACAAGGTTTGGCACGCTTCGTGCTATCATTAGTGATGGGGGGTCGCATTTCTGCAACAAAGCCTTTGACACCTTGCTTTCCAAGTATGGTGTCAATCACAAAGTCACCACCCCCTACCATCCTCAGGCAAGTGGCCAAGTGGAAGTCTCTAACAGGGAAATAAAGAGTATATTGTCAAAAACGGTCAATGCTAATAGGACCGATTGGGCAAAGAAATTGGATGATGCTCTTTGGGCTTACAGGACCGCTTACAAGACCCCAATCGGTATGTCTCCGTACCGGTTAGTCTTTGGGAAAGCTTGCCATCTTCCGGTGGAATTAGAGCACAAGGCTATGTGGGCCTTGAAAAAGTTGAACCTTGAATGGGATGTGACGGCAAACCTTCGTGTAGAGCAACTAAATGAACTCTATGAATTCAGATTCCATGCGTACTTCAGTTCGTCCTTGTACAAGGACAAAATGAAGTACCTTCATGACAAGTATGCTCGGGGCAAGGAGTTCAAAGTTGGTGACTTGGTTCTATTGTTCAATTCTCGGTTGAGGCTATTCCCGGGAAAACTCAAGTCAAAATGGAGCGGGCCTTTCAAAGTGGTGCTTGTGACCCCATTTGGTGCTCTTGATATCAAAAACAAAAGTGGAGAAATTTTTAGAGTCAATGGACACCGGGTCAACCACTACCTTGGCAAGATTGATGACAGCCACGTGGTGGCACTTCTTCATCTTACATAATCTTGGTAACATGCGTCGTGCCGCGGCGTTAAATCAAGCGCTTCCTGGGAGGCAACCCATGTGTCTTTATTTTCGCTTTTCTTTGTTTTCTTGGTAGTATAGGATTCATTTTTGCACTAACTGGGTTTTGGATGTTGTAGGATAATTTTGACACAGGAAATAAACTAAGTATGGGAGAAAGAAGGTCTCTGAAGTTGGCTTTGCGGCCGCGGTCCCTTTTTCGCGGTCCACGGAGCCCTCCCAGTCAAAAATCATGTCTCTGAAGTTTGCACCGCAGCCGCGGTCCTCTTTCCGCGGTGCCCTAGTAAAAGGAAGCTGCTTTCTGAAGTTGCCCTTGCGGACCGCGGTCGGTTCTTCGCGGTTCGCGGTAACTGTTTGTTTCAAGTTCATGATCATCACATGACCGCGGAGCGCGGTCGATTTTTTGCGGTCCATGGTGGGTAAGTAAAGTGGACCCCAGCCCCCTCTATAAATAGACCCTTAGGGTTTCATTTTACACTTTACGCACTCTAACTCTCCAGAGCAAAATTTTCACTGTGTCTCAAGCCTCTTCATTTTCAAGTGCATTTCATTCATCTAATCTTCATCCAATCATCTAGTAAGTGTAATTATAATCTATTAACTTCTTAATTTGTTTATTTTCTTGACTAGTTGGTAGATTTTCTTCTCTTTTTCATGATTTTTTCTTTTCTAGGCCTTTAATCATGTTAGGGTTAGTTCAAATTGATTATTTTAGACCCTTTGTATCTAATTGCACTGATTAAACACGTAGGGTTTTTAGTAAATGGGCATTTGAACGTGAAAATGGATAAAACTTTGAAACCCTAGGTGCTCATCTAAGCGCGGTCCGCGGTCCCTTTTTCGCGGACCGCGGTAGGTGAATCTTACAATCCCATCAATGTCTGCGGACCGCGGTCGCTTCTTCGCGGTCGGTGGTGCCCAATCTTCAGAATGCAGGGTTTCTGAATCCACCCTCACCGCGGCCGCGGTCAATTTTTTGCGGTCCGCAGTGCATAGATTCAGAGAGGTAATTTGGTCATACGCTTTTCACCGCGTACTGCGGTCGCTTTTATGCGGTCCGCGGTCCCTGTTCTGCAAATCATCTATGTGTCTGTCATTGTGTATGCTATCCACTCTTTGGGAACTAACAATGTTAAATGTTTTGAACTTGCAGAGAATGGTTCAATCACGTAGTGGTGGCCGTAAACCTGGTGGCAAGGGTGAGTCATCCCGGGGGAAAGGACAAGGCACAATCAAACTGGCCCCCAAAGTCCGGCAGGCCATGAAAGAGACGAGAAAGGCAATAAGAGCTATGGACAGAGTTGCTTCCCAATCGGGAAGTGAATACGTACCCTCCGAGGGAGAATCTTCAGACTCTATACCTGAGCATTACCTAGACTTTCTGGAGAGTTTCCGGCTGACCAATGAGCCATCTGTCTCTCCCCCTTCCCCAGCACCAGCCAACTCTAAGTCGTCTGACGGCTCAACAGCAGGGAGTGGCCACATAGACTCCACTTCACCCACAACTTCACTGTCGGATGACAATTTCGGAGATGAAGCAGCGGTAGATGCACCCCAAGCAGGGGGTGAGCCCCAAGTTGGGGGAGTGGAGAGGACAAGGAACCCAGTGGTGTGGCAAGACAGGTTTGTGAGTGAAGCAGCTTTTCATCAATTTCGGGATTGGTGGCCCAAGAGAACACTCATAGTGGAGCGCAAGTTCACGATCAAAGATTTGTTGCCTCACAATCCAAATGTGAAGAGGCAATTTAGGAGAGGAGAGGCTGGGATTACTTTTGTTCTTACCTGCCGGATGCAAATGAACACCTGGTAAGGAGTTTTACACAAATTTGTCCTTTCTGAAGAAGGACTCCAAAGCTACCATGGTGAGGAATCTCACGATACCGTTTGATGGGGCTGCTTTGAATGCTTATCTAGAGATGGATGAGGTGGATGACACACAGTACCGGGAAAAGTTGGAGGCGGGTGATGAGGCCCGTCATTGGATAGCTGAACACTTAGCCATTCCTGGTGAGACCCATGACTGGTTGCAAGCAGGGAGAACTATTTTTAGAAGAACATTGACTTTTGAGGCTAAGGGCTGGGAGACGTTCGTATGCAACAGGCTTGACCCCTCCTTACATGAAAACACCATCCCTCTCCGGGAGGCTGTATTGATTGCCGCTATTATGGCAGGGTTCCCGATTAATGTCGGGAATATTATGTCCACCGTCATCAACAGGGTGGTAAATGAAGGTGATCGAGCCTACCCTTTTTCCAACTTCCTGACTATGTATTTTGAGGATCAACAGGTGGAAAAGAGAGGTTTTGATGTGAAGGTGAGGACAAAATCCCCTTTCTCTTGGTATGATTTGCAAAGTGATGACAACCAAAAGAGCAAAAAGTTCAAGGGTAAGTCCATTGCGTCCACTGGTCAGTCTGAAGATCCAGTGGTTGTAATGGAGTCTTCTCAGCCTAAGCCATCCATCCCAGAGAGTGCTCCAGGTCCCTCCACTTCTGCTGACCCAGCCATTCCCTCATCCTGGGCATATCCTCTGACTTCCCACAGACTCAGCCAATCACTTGCCAGTATAAACAACTGGATGCAGGCAGCTACCTCTAAGCTGTCTGTGTTGTCTACGTCTGTGGCACCCCAGGTTACTCCTCCCCCACCACAGATACCACAGTCTGTTGAGGACTCCCTCAAGGAACTTCTGGCCAACCAGAAGAAAATCCTTGAGAACCAGAAGCTAATTTTGACAGTTGTTGGTGCACACGGGCAAGCTTTAAAGGATCTTACAAAGGAGACTAAGAGGATCAAGAAGACCCGGGCCTCAAAGGAGTCGGTAAAGGAGTTGAGGAAGGAGGTGTACAAGATTAAGGCGGATCACCTGCCGTTGGACTTCTTGCTCCAGGATCCATCTACCCAGCCAGAGCAAGAGCCAGAGCCCGAGATGCCAGCAAAGCGGAGGAGGGTGTTGCCCCATACAGAGGGCATTCAACTAGTTTTGGCAGACCCACCAGTGAAGGCTCAGGCTACGGAGCTACCACCACAGGCACAGACAGACCCAACACAGGCAGACCCAACACATGTACAGGACCCCGCACTAGCTGAGGGCCAATAGGGAGTTTTCTTTACTCTCTCGCTCTCCCATTTTTGAGCTATTTTTGCTATATAGCATTGAGGACAATGCTAATTTTTAGTTGGGGGAGTGGCCCTGTAGTGATTTTTGATTTGATGATAGTGATTGTATAATTCAGACCATTTTTCTTTTTATTATGCTTTATTTTCATTTTTGGTATGTAAATAACTTTACTATTTCAGTACTTTTATTATATTTCACTTTTGGTATGTATAATGTTACTTTTCATTGTATATATTCATCCCATTATGTATATTCGACTAAATTCTCTCATGTACATATTCATTCTATCTTATGCATTTTCACTTTCCGCAATTTTCCGTTTTATAGCTTCTTATCTTTCTTTCGTAGCTTCTTGTTTTGAATCTTTCGCGTGCAATAAGCCTTTGCTTTTATTAACTCCACAGTTCTTTACAAAGGTGGAATTTGTGTGAACCGGGTGGCTCTTCTTGGGGATGGATAGTGTGACGACTTTCTTAAGGGTTTGAGTCTGTTTTTCTTTTTGTTTCTTTTTAATAGTAATGAATAAAGGTGCCTCAAGAAAAGCTTCACTTGGGCCTAACACATTTTCCTTTGATCCCATGGTCAAAAATAAATCGTTGTATTTAGGATGGTGAAAGTTGTGATCTTGAGACTCTTGTGTTGGCCGATAATCATCAAGTGATTTTTCGGGAGCATTGTGTTGCTCAAAGCATGACTAGGGTCGTTGTGGGCCACCGACTCTGTTTCTTTAGCAATCCCATAGCTTGAGTTGTGAGAGTTTGAATTGCAAGTCCAAGTCTCGTGCCATTAGTCTAGAACTTTCCGTGAATGTTTGTCTAGGAGAAATCCTAAGTGTAGTTTGACTTGAGAAGTGATTATAGGCTCTCATTGATCCAAATAATGAATTGAACATTTCCATGGCCTACCAAAGACAATTTCCCTAGTCAACCCTTTTGAGCCTTAGACCATTTCCTTAAAAAACCATGTTACAAGCCTTTACCCATTTTGACCCTCTCTTGGCACCCGATCTTTCCTTAGAACTAGGCAAAAAGCATAAGTTTGGGGGAGAGACGAGGGATGTAATAAAGTGAAAAAGAAGGCACAAAAGAAATAAAAGGAAAGGAAATGAAAAAGAAAGAAAAAGAAACATCAAAAAGCCAAAAATAATGGCCAAGTAGAAGAAATAAAGGGAATCAATGAAAGAAATGTGATCAAAGGTGTGAAATGCCTAGGAAGGAGAAAAGTGATTTTAATGAACAAAAAGGTGTGACAGTATGTCTCTCCAACCCTTCAAAAAGAGGTAAAATGACTCAAAGAGTCAAGAAAATGTGAAAACAAAAATGAAGTGCTTAAGGAAAGATAGAGCTCACTCTGACCAAATACTTCCTATCCTTGATCAAAAGCCTTCATCATGTACCCACAAAAGCCCTATATGATCTTGAGTTGAATGAAACTTACATTAGTGGTGACTTACATAAGGGGCAAGCTTATGGTACTTTGAGCCCGACTTGAGTCTTTTCTTTGAGAGAGATGAGCGAACTCCCATTTTTCTCGTTCTGAGTGTTACTATTCTAAAGTGAGGTGCTTAGGGAAAGTGGCGGAGTATGAGTTTGGGTTCCACAATGACCAAAGTGGTAGTAAGAGTTTTGTTGATGAGTCGTGTCAACTCTTGATGCTCTTGTATCGCACCTGAATCCATGGTTTTAAAAAGGGTCAAATGTTGTTAATGATTCATTTGCATTGAGGTAAATTGTTAGTCCCAATTGATGCTAGATGAGGTTACCTTAATAAAATCGGAGTTTCTTGGAATTACTCAAAAGAGGTGGGGCTTATTTGTGTGCTTCAGGACAAGCAAAAGCTTAAGTTTGGGGGAGTTGATAACTAGGATTTTTACCTTGTTTTCCGCCCTTTATTTCTTAAGTTTTGGTTATAATTGTACATGGAATAGCCTCAAAAGCTTACGGGTTGTGCTTGTTGCAGGTTTGAACCAAAAATGATGACACACAGTCAGAAGTCTGCTGAAAAAGGAGTGGATCTTGCACAAGTACCAAAAACAACAAAATGCCTACCTAAAGTGCCCACCGCGGTCGCGGTCCATCCTCTGCGGACCGTGGTGGTGAAATTCGGAAGACCAATACAAAAGGCAAGTTCCCACCGGCGGTCGCGGTCCATTCTCCGCGGACCGCAGTGATGAGGTTCAAAGAATGAATTTCAAGTCAAAAGCCACTGCGGCTGCGGTCCAATCTTCGCGGACCGCGGTGGCAAGATTCAAAGATCGGATTCTCAAAGGCCAATGACTACCGCGGCCGCGGTCCATTTTCCGCGGTCCGCGATCAAGAGTTTCAGAGACTCAGCCATGAAGACCAAAGCAGTCCACCGCAGATCGCGGTCGATTTTATGCGGTACGTGGTAAGCCCGCGGGGGTATTTTTTTCCATAGTTTCGGTTGAGTATAAATAGCTTATTTTGTAATTTTATTGAGGTTATCTTTCCATCAGTGAACAGACCAACTCATGAATAGTGTTCTTTTTCATCTTGTTGCTATTTTCTTGTGATTTTAACATTGAATCTTTGTGGTTTGTGTTATAAATCATTAATATGGGTTCTACTTCATCTCTTTCATTGAATTCATCTTTGATTATGAGTAGCTAGACCCATTATCTTGGGTTGTGGCTCAACCCTAGTGTGGGTATTTGATGGGTTTCTAAAATTAGGGTTTGAATGTTTATGGGTGTTTGTTATTTGGGCTAATTTAGGGTTCTTATTGCTATGATTAGTGGTTGCAAACACTAATTGACCTTCAAATGACTTGGGTCCTTCTTGAGAAAGAGGATTTGAGTCTAGAAAATTGGTCCAACAAGAAATTAGGACATAATCAAGAGATTGGTAGTCCCAATCAATTGGATGAATCCAGAGATGGTAAAACCCTACTTGCGTCCTAATTAACGGGTAAATCTCGAAAGAGTAATACCTTACTTGAACCTCAATTGCTTGCATATTTTACACTCAATTGGCCTCGAGAGAGGTAATTAGGGCAAAACCACTCAAACTACCGAGAGGTATAGAGTGGGAAATTTCGTGCATTGGTTATAGCATTATCCCTAATTAACATCCTTGCCTTAGGAACTTGAAATTCGTTGAGTACTCGTCTAGGTAAAAGTCATAACCCTAGTGCCTTTATCAATATAAGATAACAACTTCAAAACAAATTAGTTAGTTAATTTGCACTGAACAATAGTATAATTCTTAGTCGTAAATTGAAAACAACCAAAATATGAGAAGTGTAATTAGAAATACGAGGCTCTACTAGCTCACATAGACACTCACTCCAATTGTTGACTCCCTAAGGATTCGATCCCGACCTATCGGGTAAAAGATGCACCGACCCTTGTCTTCCTACTCATATAGTAGTGAGGGTGAGAGCCGATCAGCGGACAACCTCGCCAAGTTAGCAGCGGCCACTGAAAACATTACAACAGGAGAAAGAAACGTGGCCACCCTCCTCCACTCATCGATAGATCAAATTGAGGTAAGAACCATAAACCTAACTTAGGACTGGAATAACTGTATTGTTACATATTTGCAGGATGGCATGCTCCCACATGATAAAAAAAAAGCCAAGAAACTTCAAATGCAAGCGGCCAGGTACAACATCATTCATAACGACCTATACAAGAGGACGTACGGCGGCCCCCTAGCGAAATGATTTGGCCTTAATCATATGCGACTGATCCTTGAAAAAGTCTAGGAAGGCCATTCTGGAGCCCATTCCAGCAATCGGGCTCTGGTCAAATGCCTCATACGGGCAGATTACTACTGGCCTACCATGAAAAGGAGGCCACAGACTTCGTAAAAAAATGCGCAGTGCCAAAAGTACGCCCCAATGATCCACCAAGCGGGCGAGCACCTCCACTCAGTCCCCTAGTTTATGCTTTATGCATGTTTGGGACTGAGGTCGTAGTTTATTCTTTATGCATGTTTGGGCCTGAGGCCGTAGTTTATGCTTTATGTGTTTTTGGGCATGAGGTCGTAGTTATGTATACGTATACTTGGGCATGAGGTCGTAGCTTGTGCACATATATATTGGGTCTGAGGCCGTAGCTTATTCAGATAAACAGGTTGTTCATCATTCAGAGGAGGGGGTATTCATATCCTTACTTCCTTTGTTCAGTTCATTTATCAGTTATCAGTTCAGTTATCAACTATCAGTTCAGTTATCGGTTATTAGTTATCATTTCATTTATCAGTTATCATTTCATTTATATGTTATCATTTAAGTTATCAGCTTAGTTTCAGTTTCAGCATTTATAATTCTATCTTTCAGTTGTTTTACATACCAGTGCAATTCAAATGTACTGACGTTCCTTTTTCCCGGGGCCTGCATCTCACGTTGCAGGTAATGATTTACAGGTTGACGATTCAGAGCGCTAGGATTCTCGTACTAGCTATTTGGTGATCCCCAGTTTTTTAGACAGTCAGTATTTTCAGTACTTCATTAGAGGCTTCATAGACTAGAGTAACAATTAGACAGAGTCGCATGCTTTTCATATTAAGCCATGTTGACTATAAATATGTTTCAGAATTGTATTAGTATTTCCGCACTTTGATTTATATCGTCCAGACTTTTAGTATATCAACATGTGTTAGTTATCTTCCGCATTCAGTATGTTATGGTATCACATGTTGATTCAGCCAGCCAGTTGGTTCGCTCGGTCACATGAAGTCAGGCACCGAGACCGTGTTACATCCAGGCCCAGGTTCGGGGCGTGACAAAACAATTGTGATTATGATTTGCTGAAAACTTAATCTCTTCTACTACTTGACATGCAAGACCATGATTTTTCTTTACATCTTCTTGTTGTAGTTGTTGTTGTAGAGTTAGAAAATGGAGCTGGGGTGAGTTGTTTGTTGTTGGATCTAAAGAAAAAGTAGCAGATGACCAGATCATATGAGAGATTGAAATTTATTTTGAAAGATCATATACATTATTACAAAGCTAAAGATATTCTCTGATATGACGTATTACAAGGAATGCCGGTGTAAAGAACATGTTTTTAGAAAATCAATGATTGAAAATAGAAACAAAACACTGTATTAGAGAAAAAAGAAGAAGAAAAAAATTAAGCAGGGCGGGGCAGGGCAGGGCAGGTTAAAAATTGAAAAAATAACTATGCGGGGCAGGTTGACATTTTTGTGGGTTTTACCAAACCCGCCCCGCTCCGCCCCATTGCCATCCCTACTTAACGTTAATTATTAAAATCAATGTTTGGTTGCTACCAAAACTGTACCGAAATAATACCGAACCAAACAAGATATATCGAACCGTACTAAACTACTTTGATACGGTGTTTGATATTCACAATTAATATACCGAATACTGAAGTATCAAACCATAATTATAAATACCGTATCGAAATACCGAACGTCCACCGTTACTTAGCACCACTAGGTTCGCCTCTACATAGGAATGTTATGATTGTCAAGCGTCTACAGGAAATACATTATGAGGACACAAACTCACTGTGCACATCGTGAGGATGCTTGGGCCACAATCACTATTAATGCCAACAATGAAGAGCTACCCAACAAACGGAGAAGTCAACCTCAGAAGCACAGTCATCCCAAGACCAGTGGAAAACAGTCACTTACACAAACAAGAGGTACGCTACTAACAAAGCTTCAAAAATAGACGTAAATGGAAAACTGTGATGATCCAAGGGGTCACTTTATGAATTTAGATTCCGTTCTAGGTTTAATAGTTCAGAAAAGGTTAATTTTAAATACCTCGATTTGTGTGCACAATTCGAGTATAAAATCGAAAAGCTTTTAGGTGAAAATATGAGAAAATAGTAATTTCTAGAATTTAAATTTGATTATAGTTGACTTTGGTCAACATTTTGAGTAAACTGACCTGGATCCCTGTTTCGACAATCCCGGGGGGTCCGCAATAAAATATGATTCTCGGGCGTATGCCCGGAAATGAATTCCGAGGTCCCAAGCCTTAGAAATCAATTTTTGAAAGAAATTGTTTTGCTAAAATGTTTATGAAATAAAGAAAAGAATTAATGTTTGAAATTATTGGTATCGGGCCCATATTTTGATTCCGAAGCCCGGTACAAATTTGTTATGATATTTAAAGTTTAACTGTGAAATTTGGTGAAAAATGAAGTTCGTTTAACGTGATTCGAACATCCGGTTGAAAAGTTATGAACTTTAAGTGTTCTTGATGAAAAAGATGAGTTTTGAGGTTTAATTCATAGTTTTACATGTTATTTTCATGATTTGATCGCACAAGCAAGTCCGTATGATGTTTTTAGACTTGCGTGCATATTTTGTTTAGAGCCCCGAGGGCTCGGGTGAGTTTCGAATAGGCCACGCAGAGTTTTGCACTTAAAGATTCTGTTGTGTTTGTTGTATCTGGTGTGTAAGATTTTGTTCATCGCGTTCGCACCCCTTTGAATGTGAACGCATAGGGTAAAAGTGTTGGGGGTCATTTTGTTCTATGCGAACGCACCCCTCCAGATGCGAACGTATAGAGTACTTGGCACCTGGGGAGGGGGAGGATGATTACCCTACGCGAACGCACAGGGTAGGACGCGAACGCGGAGTTTTAAGAAATTTGCTCTACGCGAACACGTCCAAGATTAGGCAACCACATAGAATAGGAAGGGAGTGGGGAATGGGTGACCAAATAAACTGTGCGAACGCGGCCTGTGGCTTGAGAACGCGTAGGTCTGGGAAATTAAGCCTATGTGAACGCGGCCAAGGCACGCGAACGCATAGAAGCAGTGTCCAGTCCTTTAAAAACAGTACCAAAACGAACAGACCTTCTCCTTTCTCATATTTTTGAACCCCACAGCCCTAGGAACAATTTTCTTCACCAAATATCATCCACAAGTCATAGGCAATCAATTCTAAACTTTACTCTTTCAATTTCTTATTGTTTTTCACTACTTTTAAATCAAAAACTAAGAATTTTCACGGTAAAAACTGAGGGTTTGGATAGAATTAGGGAATTATGTAAAAATCGGATTTTTATATCGAATTGAGGTCGATTTTCGAAACTAATTGTACATTTGGGTTCATTGTTGAATGGGTAAACGTAATTTGGTCCGAACCCCGAGTTTAGACCAAGCGAGCCCGGGGTCGGGTTTTTACTTTTTTGAGAAAACTTAGGAAAAATCATGTTTTTCAATAAAGTTAGTTCATTTAGCATTAATTGATGATATTGAGTTAATTATGATTAGATTCGAGCAAGTTAGAGCAAGATTCTAGAGGAAAAGCAGTAATTGAGCAATGGGTGGCCTACGAAATTGAGGTAAGTGTTTGGCCTAACTTTGACTTGAGGGAATAGGAATCCCCACTTGTTTGCTATGTGAAATGCATGTGTGTGGTGTATAGGTGAGGTGACGAGTATCTATGCATCACCAAATTATATGTTAAGCATGATCCCTTTTACCGTTCCAACTTAATTGATTCTTGTCTTAATTGTTCTATGTTCATTATTGTTTCTATGACTACTTGGCCTTGTTATTTTGTTGTTAAATATTGTTGTGGTTATTCTGGAAAGAGTATTGGTTGTTTTAGTTGGTTCCCTTGTGGTACAAAACGGTTGAGCGGTTTGACATTATTTTTACGAGATATATATACATTTATGTTTCCTGTTGATTTCATGGTTGAGAGGATATTGATGATATTTATGAGAAAAATACAGTTTCTTACTTATAATTATTGAGACAAAAATATTGTGAAAGACTTGGCCTAAATTGTGAAATATATGAATAAATTGATATGATGTGTCTGGTGGGAGCGGGTTGCACGCTGCAACAGGAGTAACAAGGGTGATATATTTAGGGAGGAGCAATAAGGGTGGACAAGTGGGAGCGGGTTGCATGCCGCAACAAGGAGCAATAAGGGATGACATTTATATTTTTACTGAATTTCAAAGAATAAAGATTGGAAAAACTTAAATGTTTATTTTATTATCCTTCATATTTTTTGCACTACTTTTATTTAAAGTTAAAGTTTGAAAACTTGAAAATCATTTGAGAATTGGTTATAGCTGAGACCTGGAAAAGGCAGCTGAGTTATTTTATTGATTGTTGCAGTATTTATTTATTTGTTTAGATTTTGCCTTCTTGCTTCATATATTATTGTCACAGGTTATATTGCTAAAGCCCCGCCGTAGCCTCGTCACTACTTCGTCGAGGTTAGGCTCGACACTTACTCAGTACATGGGGTCGGTTGTACTGATACTACACTCTTCACTCTTTTGTGCAGATCCAGGTACTGGCCGGCAGTAGAGATTTCTAGAGCAACCATCTATTCATTCGGAGACACGAGGTATATCTGCCGGCGTTTGCAGATCCCGAGAGTTTTCTCCTATTTTCATAAACGTTGTTTTATTATATTTAGAACAATACACTATTTCTTTCAGACCAGTATTTGTAGTATTGTTTAGTAGTTCGTGAATTGTGACACCAGATTCTTGGGTAGTTCTAGATTTATCTATATAATTAGCTCGTGGTTTGTTTTAATTTATTGTTTATTTATTTTATATTTGGAATTATTTATTTAAAGTCATTAGACCAAGTTTAATTTAAAATGGTTCTATCCTGTTTAAATGATTAATTAACGAAAATAATTAAGCGAACTCTAATATTAACTTATCTAGAAAATGTGGTGTTAGGCGTTATCGCGATCCTTAAGATTGGAAATTTGATCGTGACAAAAACAAAGAGACAAAGGGAAAACTGAAAATTCCGAAGACCCTGGGAAAGAAAAAGGAAAAGAAAAAGAAAACAAAAAAAGTGAAATTAGAATAGAGGAAGAAGCGAAAGAAAAAATGGAAAAAAACAAATAGAGGCAATGATTACATCAGAAAGTGATGTTACTTAGACATACCAACTTTACGTTGGAAACAAGAAAAGAGATTTCCTTTGAGCCCAAGAAATAAATAAATGACCCTTCAGGTAACAAAGAGATATCTACAGTTACACAAAATAAGAAGTTTGCCAACTTAAACGACCATGTGTGGGGACTTCAAAATAAAAATTCAAAAAAAATAAAATCAAACCAATCCAAATCACGATCTCGGAACCAAAATAATATTCTTTTGGATAAAAAAATATTAATGAATGTAAAAAAAGTTACAATACTATATATAAAGTCCAAATACTGAACGTTATATCTTAATAGTAACTTTTGCCGTTAAAGTATAGTGCGATACAAAATCGTGTTATTTATGTATAACGCACTAAAACACTGCGTTATAGTATAAAACTTTAAACACCCGCGCTATACATGTGAATGTTGGGTGGTCTAATGGTTAAGGAATATCTAAGAATGTTGCTTTGACCTTGAGGTCTATGTTCGAATCCCTACACCACTATTTCTTTATTTTTCTATTGCTTTTTTATTTTTTATTTCTATTCATTATTTCGTTTAAGTATTTAGATATAACCTTTATTTTCCTACTTCTTTTTCATTTTTCATTTTTCATTTTTCATTTCTTTTCATTATTTTGTTTAAGTATTTAGATTTTCATTTTTTATTTCTTTTCATTATTTTGTTTAAGTATTTAGATATAACTTTTATTTTTTTATTTTTTTTTATTTTTTTATTTTTTATTTCTTTTCATTATTTTGTTTAAGTATTTAGATAATAGAGAAGCCTTTTATTATTTCTTTAAAAAATCAACCGACATTTTTAATAGTTGTTATTTTGTGTTATACGTAAAATAAAATTATTTTTTCTCCTTTTATTTTCAAATTAGAATTATGAGTTTTATTTTATAGTTAAAATTTTACTATATTTTTGGCTATTTTGTATTTAGTCCCTTATGTTATACACACTGACACTGTTGCTCAAATTGTAGTCCTTGTCTTTGCTAAGCTTCGTGAGAATAATCTTTTTAGTATTGTCCTAACATATAAATGTATAACTTGTAAGTAACACACATGTAATTTATAAGAGCTATCTTAGTATAAGACTCTTAATATCAAATTTTAAATTTTAACGCAATCAAAATATAACGCAAGTACTCTATTTTGAGAGATAAAAATCACCTTTCCTTTTTCACCTTTAAATACTTTTGATTTTTCTCCATTGGTGAATCTTTTGGTTTGAATTTTCGGATTACGAATTGGATTTTTAAAAATAAAACTCATAATTCTAATTTGAAAATAAAAGGAGAAAAAAATATTTTATTTTACGTATAATACAAAATAACAACTATTAAAAATGTCGGTTGATTTTTAAAAAATAATAATAAAAGATTTCTCGATTAAAGTATTTATATCTAAATACTTAAACAAAATAATAGAAAAGAAATAAAACATGAAAAAGAAATAGGAAAATAAAGGTTATATCTAAATACTTAAACAAAATAATGAAAAGAAATGAAAAATAAAAATCTAACTACTTAAACAAAATAATGAAAAGAAATGAAAAATAAAAAAGAAATAGGAAAATAAAGGTTATATCTAAATACATAAACAAAATAATGAGTAGAAATAAAAAAGAAATAGGAAAATAAATAAATGTTGGTGTAGGGATTCGAACCCAGCACCTCAAGGCCAAAACAACCTTCTTAAATATCCCATAACCATTGGACCACCCAACATTTACATATATAGTGCAGGTTTTTAAAGTGTTATACTATAACGTAGTGTTTTAGTGCTCTATACATAAATAATGCGGGTTTGTACCGCGCTATACCTTAACGGCAAAAGTTACCGTTAAGGTATAGCGCCCAGTATTTGTGCGTTATATATAGTATTGTAATTTTTTTTTACACTCATTAATATTCTTTTTGTCCAAAAAGACATTATTTTGGTTCCGGACCAGCAAAAATATCTGCTACCCACTCTCATTTCCAGTTTACATCAACTGCACCTACAGTACCAACGGAACAAAAGCCTCATAAGATAAAATCCATAAATAGAGAAATACCTTAAACTACAAAAACCACCTTTCCACGGGCCCCACCAAACATCACCCCAAACAACAACCCCTAGAACCTAAAACATTTATCGTCGGAACCACCACTACTACCAACGCCACCAGAATCACCACTATGGTTGTCATCACAAGGAAGAAGAAGACTACCAACCCCAAACCCAGCCACAAATAATCAACTACTATTTCCAAACGACGATCATCCCCATCCCAACTATCATCAACCACCAAATCTACTACAATAAGATGAGCAACTACATGTATGGCCTCATGAACCAACATCGGGCTACACCACACCACATTAAGTAGGATCCCAACAACTACTACTAACATGCAAACCAGAATCCAGTGACCCCACCCAACAACAAGCGGGCATGATACTTGAAACAACCCAAGAGCTAATCCAGATGATACAACAAAGTCTCTACACCAACGATCAGGAAACAACATCTCTACAGTCACTCTACACCTAGGAGATAGAACCCTTGTACCTTGACCAACAGCTAGGCAACCACAATGCATACCAGCAGCAGAAACCCTCACCCTCCCTTCAGAACCAGGAGGAGGATGCATCCCCACAGGCCAATTGGTTGCTCATGTCTCCAGAACAAGCCCTGTCAGACAACCTGGATATCGAGGATCAACTAACCGCACTAGAGTCATCATCCCCTTTGAACATGGAGGAGGAAGCAGCTATGGGGCTCGAGCCCGACCAACTGGCGCCAAATATCCTCGATCAAATTCTCCGGAACATCATACTGTAGGAATCATGGTCAATGACCCTCAACGAAAACAGAGAAAAAGGTGCTTCATAATTTTTCCAACAAATGTCCTGAGGATAGCAATGAACATCCACTCCTACCCACTCTCAACCCTTCACAAATATGCTACCATGATAATTCTATCACTTACGGTGGAGGACATTCTGATGGACAATGGGGTGGACCACCCGCTGACCGCCCATTCACGTATGTCACTAGCTCCGAGAGGGAGTTTGAGGATCGTCAAAGACACTCATTTGGAACTATAGAGGGTGCAACAACCCATAATTCAGGTGGAGCTTCAAGGGCACTGTAGACTTCAACAAGCCCTCCATCATATGCCTTAGACATTCATGCAGAGCCACTAGGATCTCATGGAGTTTGTCAACTGCATTGACCGATTTGAGATTAGTGCAGATGGGTACTCTGGCGGTGCTGCCTTAATGTGGAAGCAGGAAGAGCTTACTGCTAACCCTGTTGCCACCACTGATCAGGAAATCCACATCAATATCCAGGTAAGAGGAACATCCCACAGCTGGCTTTTATCCTTAGTTTACGCAAGTACAAATTTAGCTAATAGAAAAATATGATGGAATAACTTAGAAGCTTAAAACCATACTTTGTCTTGGCTTCATTGTGGGGATTTTAACGAAGTAATATCGGCCTCCGAAAAGTTTCGAGAAAGACCAATTATTAATACTAGGAATGTTACCTTTATACAATGCCTAGACAATCTTAATATGATTGACCTAGAATCCACGGGGCCCAGCTTCACGTGGACAAATAAAAGGAAAAAAAGAGGCCACCAAATTCTGGAAAAGTTAGACCACTTCCTTGCCAACCCCGAATGGGTAAGGACATACCCAAATGCGACTGTGTCTCATTTTCCACGTACGCACTCTAACCATTGTCCCCTCATCTTGAATCTAATAAAACCTATGGGAAACCCCCACACGTATTATGCTTTGAAACAATGTGGCTAAGCCACCTTGACTTTAATAGTATTGTCAGTTATCACTGGCCAAACAATATTAACTACAGGAATGTTATATTATCCTCCACGAAACATGTCGAGTCTTGGAACAAGAGCACGTTTGAATACATTTTTAAAAAGAAAGAAATTTTACAAAATAGAATACTTGGAATCCAAAATATGCATCCTACTCACAAAAGAGACTTCCCCATAGACCTTGAGGAAAAACTCATTTGCGAATATAATAGAATCCTAAAAAACGAAGAGGATTTATGAAAACTAAAATATAGAGTCCAATGGATAAATGATGGCGATGCCAATACTAAATTCTTCCGCATTTTGGCTATACAACGTAGTAGGAAAAACAAAATCCTAGGGCTAAATGACTCAGTAAGAAACTGGACTTTTGACCTACACAACATACAAAGCATTATCTTAAACACTTCACAGATATCTACACTACTGAATTATCCTTTTGTTCTAAACATGTTACCCATAATCCAAGCACTCTCAATATTCTTAGCGACATTGATAAAGATTTCCCTAGTAGATACCTAAATACATTTGAAATACACAAAGCTATAAATAAGCCACTCAAATCACCCGATCCAGATGGTATTACCCGGTTTTCTTCCAGATATATTGGGGCAATTAGATGTCCCTCGATCGTTAACACATGATCACAAGCTTTCCAAACCCTCACAATTGACACTAAGATAAACAAGACATATGTTTCTCTCATCCCTAAAATAAAAAACCCACAATACATTTCCCATTATCGACATATTAGTCTTTGTAATACGATCTACAAGACAATCCCAAAAATCATTGTGAATAGGATACGACCTTTCCTTAATAAAATAATCAAGCCTACTCAGTGAAACTTCATCCCTGGTAGGCGGGCAATTGATAATGCTATTAAAGTCAGGAATCAATTCACTCATTCAAAAAGAATTCAGGTGGTAAAGAGAAAATGATGCTTAAATTAGACTTAGAAAAAGCATTTGATCTCCTGGAATGGTCCTTCATTAGAAGTTTCCCACATGCCATAAACTTCCCTGCCAAATTGATTACTCTAATTATGAACTGCATCCCAACATTTTCTACTTCTATGATAGCCAATGACCAACCAACAGAATTCTTTGAACCCTCTCGTGGTATATGCCAAGGAGACCCATTATCCTCTACCTCTTCATCATATGTATGCAATCAAATACAAGATACATTGACCATGTTGTAGACATTTGTCAATGAAAACCTATCAGAATTAGCCAAACAGGCCTACCTATATCCCATCTACTATTCGCAGATGACCTTATCCTATCCTCTAAGGAAAATTCAACTAGTGCTGCTTCGATCATAAATATATTCAACTTCATCACCCAACAATCTGGCCAGCGGATAAACTTCACAAAATCAAAAATCCTCTTATCAAGGCATGTAGATAGAAATACTCAAAGCACACTCTCCACAATGCTTGACATTAAGGTAACAAACAATGTAGGAACGTATCTTGGCTTCCCAATCACTAATCTACAACCAAAAAGCTCTTATTATCAATTCATACTTGATAGAATGAATACAAGACTTAAGGGCTGGAAAGCAAAGTTCCTAACCCAATCAGAAAGAACCATTCATATCCAGTCGGTTCTGGCAGCTATACCTACACATTCCATGCAACTCAACTACCTGCCTACGTCTACTAAAAAACATATAGACCGTATTCAAAGGGACTTCCTTCGGGGATCCACCACAGAAAAAAGGAGAGTCCACCTTGTTAATTGGGATACTGTAACATCCCCAAAACAAGAAGGAGGACTGGGTCTTTTTAATTCCAAGAGCAAAAATTTAGCTCTTCTTTGTAGCATTCTTTGGCGCCTCCACTACAGCCCCAATAGTATATGGGCATAGGTGAAAAATTACTAATATAAGGCAAGACAGGAACACAGATTTCATCACAACTGCAGCTGACTCTTATGTGTGTAAAAGCCTTGCTAAAGCTCGTTCATTTTTGCAAAAGGATTATCTTGGAATGTAGCGCATGGAAACCACATCAGCCTTTGAAAAGAATAATTGTATCATCGCACATCTGCCTCTAGGTCTCTCATCCAAGGTCCACTAACAAATACGGACTTGGGGACAAATTTCTAACACATATTACAACTAAATTCTTGGGATCTAAGCCAATTATCCTTTGAACTCCCTGCAAATTTCCAATCATTAATCCACAACACCTATATACCATTCTCCGAAACTGCCAAAGATAACTTCTTTTGGAAATCAACTAATGACGGATCCTTCACTACAAAGTCAGTCCACTCTTTAATTAGGAATTGCCTATCTACACAACCACCAACAGACTTTGAACATTCTTGGATATAGAAAGCCAACCTCCATAACAAACTAAAACACTTCCTGTGGATACTAACCATAAAGTTCCTACCTACAACATCCATGTTATACTATAGGAAAATAATTCCATCTCCCCTTTGTCCCCACTGCAATCTAAAGGAAGACACAAAACACATCTTTCTTCATTGCCCACACAACACCCCCATATGGAACACCTTACATATAGACTTTAACCCACCAAATTTCAGCATGTGGATTAAAAAACTATGTAATTCCATCTAACTCAATTACTCTACCAAACCAAACACAAGTCCCATGATCTATTATCACACTCGTTACTCTATGGCATATCTGGCTACACTGCAACAAAAGCCTATTCAAATAAACCTCCACAACAATCGCTAGCAACAAATCAGTTGCCCAAGCTATTGAATACCTCTGCCTCATCAAATAGAGAACAACTCACCAGCAATCCACAAGAATTCAAGTACGCTGGGTGTCACCACAAAATATCTATAAACTCAACAGAGATGGTGCGCAAAGAAAAAACTCCAACTCTGGAGGAGTAGGAGGAATCATTAGAGATTCCCAGGGTAACTGGATAGCAGGGTTCTTTGGCCGTGTTGTGGCCAATACACCACTACAAGCGGAACTTACAGCTCTATTAAAGGGACTGGAGCTGGCCTTTACTAAAAGCATAATGCCACTGGTTGTGAAAACTGACTGTCATGAATTGTCAATAATCATAAAACCTCACATGAATAATGATCACATAACTTTACTAAATGATTGCAGGTTCCTCCTCGCAGCAATGTATCAGCCACAATCAAGCACATATACCATGAAGCAAACTCAATCGCACACTTTCTAGCACATTACGCAAGTACACAGATGCTGGAGGGATATGTTGAACGTGAAGACACATTTTGGGGAACAATGCATTTATTTGCTTTATTTAATTACCGCAAAGACTTGTTAGGAACTACATCGTTAATATCAGTTCCATAGTGTAATAGAACTTTTTAATTTCCAGTTTTAAATACATCTCGTCGTTTTAGCAAAAACAATAACCCATTTCCCAATTTTATTATCACTCCCAATTGTTATTACAAATAATTATTATAGAGTCGAATCAAATGAATAAGTTACAAAATGCATAGACTATAAGGAGCCTACAGCAGGCCCAAAAAACTACATCTGAATGGGCCAGACCCTTCAATCCATAACATCTCCAAAAGCTAGTGTTCATAGATCCCCACAGTGATCGAATCACTTCTATTTTAAGCACAATCATACCAAGCCCAGTCCTATAGTGTGTTAGAGTTCCCAAGGGCTTCACGAACCCCGGGCAGTGCTCACACTAGAGTAAAAGATCAGAACCAATTCAAGGAAAATTAAGGACCAAATTCTGGTGTGTCAGAGCACGAGGGTCTCATAAGAACCCTGAGCAGTGCTCACACCAAGAAGGCCAAGGAAAATACTCAGATTATTTTGGCTTTCAGCCAGCAAAATTTTTAGGATTCGGAAGAGTGCAAGACAAGATTAGGAGTCATGCTTAAGGGATGGAATCACACACATGAACAGGGACAATTGCTTTGAAACTAACAAGTTTGAAACTAACAAGCTTGAAACGGAACATGCTTCACAAAGGCAGTAAAGAATTCAAGTTAAGACAAGTTATATAGAAGAAATTCACTGATCAATCATGAATCAAACATCATACTAGTTATTAGTTTGAACTAATAGCATGGTGAGCACAGAATCAGTGGAATAACATGCTAACAAATTTAACAACAAACTAAGGGATACATGATGAACTAGTTTTGGGGAAAGATATTAAACATACTTAAAGATAGCATTGAGTGCACATAATTAAACAGGTTTCATCAAATAGTCTACTAAGTTAAACAAGTCTAACGCATAGAGCAATGAGTCTAATAACAATAGCATATTGAAAAATTGAAATGATAGAGAAGTTTCAGTGACTTACTAGTTCAGATAAAACAGAAAAGGTTAAGCAATGAGGCAATGATCATCAATAGCAGCAAACAACAACAAGATTTCTGGACTTGGCTTCCAGCCGGGCAGGAATCAAAGTGGAGTAGGATAACAATATGCAGTATATAGTTTTTAGTAGTGAGAGAATTCTCGAATTCTCAGTCTTTTTTTAAGGGGAAAGAGGGGAGGGGTTTAAATAGCATTAGACTAGAGTCCATAAATAAGGTAACAATCAATCAACTAAAGCCAACAATCAATTAAAGAAATAAAACTCAGAACATTATTTAAGGTATGCTGGCAATAACAGTACATAGACGCGTAAAATATGCAATCACAGTAATTTAGGAAATCAAACAGGTCTGGGAATCAAAGACTCTTAGGTAACAATTAAAGGCAATAGTCATAAACAGATAGACAAAATTAGCACGGAAATAAAGAATCGAAACCCTAATTTTTAGGGTAAGTAAATTAGTCAGAAATAACCAAAGGAATAATCACAACACAAATGCACATAGACACACGAAAATATTAAAGAGAAAATACTCAAAATTAAGGAACCATAACAGATCTGAAAAGATTTGGGCCCTAATTTTAGGGCGAGTAAAACTAGTCATAGATATCACGAAAATCATAATAAATGCACATAGATATTAAAGAAGGTACTTAACTAAATAGAATCGCAACAGATCTTGAAAATATCTTTGCGCTGAGTTTTTAGGGCAAGTAAAGTTAGTCAAAAGATTTCAGTGAAAATCACAAAAATGCACATAGGTATTTATGCGGAAACATTAAAGAAGATTTTTAACCAGAACAAAAAAAAAAGAAATTTTTTAACAGATCTTGAAAATATCTAAACCCTAGCTTTAGGTAAATAAAGAATCAATAAAATCTCATAGATTTGTACCCCAAAAAGATGAAGAATGAACATATATAAAAAAAAGAGGAAGGCTCGAACTAGATTTGGTCCGGAATGAGGGAAATCAGCTTGCCATGTTAGGCAAGTCACTATGTTATGCCATAAATGAGTGTCCAATAGCGAGAACAGATCAATAAGGTAAGAAAATCCTCGATTGGGGGTGACGACCCTTAGGGTTTCAGAAGAGAAGGAGAGGAGGGAGTTTGAGGGCGGTGGTTTAGAGGGAATGATTAGGGTTTGGGGGGTGATGGTATAATTAAAAGGGAGGGGTGAATAAGGACCATTGATCTTGAGAGACCAACGACTAAGATTAAAAGCTGGGACGGGCGGGTTACAGTAATGGGGCACCGACCGGGTTTAGAGGGTTGGGTTATTTTTGTTTGGGATGGGATGGGTTATTTGGGCTGGGGTTGGTCTGAAAATGTTTAAGAAAAAGGCTGTTATTTAAATACCCAATTCAATTAATAAATAATTTGTAAAAAATGATAAATAAATAGTAAAAATATTATTTGTGCATAAACAAATAAAAAATAGTTTTTAATACTTATGAAAGTATAAAAATATTATTTTGACATAATTAAAGTAATTATAAGTACATATAGGCTATTATTGCAAAATATGCAATTTTAGCCTTTAAAATGCAAATGTTTTTATGACAAATATGTTAAAAATATTTAAAACCTAATCTGGGTGTAAATGATGAAATTATATGATACAATCATCATAAAAATCATTTGTGATGCAATTTATGAGTATTTATATAATAAAATGTAGGAATAAATTGATTTAAAACTTTTTAAAATTATAGAAAATGCTTGTATGCGTCTATAAATCAAGTGATGATGCATATGCACTATTTTGAAAGTGTATATGTGTATGTAAAAATATGAGAGAAAAATTGGGTATCAACAACTTGTACGCGTGGTGGAATTGAATTTCGGGAAGGTCGGAGTTCATTTGGAGAAAAAATTCTAATTTTGGAAGCTTTAAGTTTGAAGAATTGACTGAGGTTTGATTTTTTAGTAAACGGCCTCGAAATCGGAATTTGAAGGTTCCAACAGGTTCGTATGATAATTTTGACTTGGGCGTATGTTTGGATCAGGGTTTGGATGACCCGAGAGCATTTTGGCGCCTATTGTGGAAAGTTGATACTTAGGAAGAATTTCATGAATCTGGGTTAAAGTGCATTTCAATGTCATCGATGTCCATTTGGGATTCCGAACCTGGGAATAGCTCTGTATGGTGATTCCGGTCTTAGGAGCGCGTACGGATGTGGATTTGGAGGTCCGTACGCCATTTCGGGGTCATTTGGCGAAATATGAAAATTTAAAGGTTTTTGAGAAGTTTGACCGGGAATGGACTTTTTGATATCCGGTTCGGATTCCGATTCTGAAAGTTGGAGTAGGTTTATAATATCAAATGTGACTTGCGTGCAAATTTTGAGGTCAATCGGACTTGATTTGATAAGCTTCGGGATCAAATGTAGAAGTTGGAATTTCTTAGTTTCATTAGGCTTGGATTGGGGTATGAATCATGTTTTTAGCAAATTTTGATGTTATTTGAGTCATCGACTAAGTTTGTATGATGTTTTAGGACTCGTTGGTACATTTGGTTGGGGTCCCGGGGGTGGGGGTGTTTTAGATCATTTTAGGCTACTTTGGAAGTTGATTTTCTGATGTCTAGTGTTATTTTTTGCGTTTGCGAGGATCCCCTCGTGTTCGCGAAGAAGGATTTGGCCTCAGGGAATTTGTTCTTCGCGTTTGCGAAGAAGGAAATCTCTGTTACACAGGTCTGACTTCGGAGGCTCATATCGCGAAATCTATAAGGAATTTAGAGATAATCCAAATATGAAAGTTGTAACCCTTTGTGTCTTGTATTTAGAAAGGTAAAAAATCTAGCATTTGAATTTGTGTACCAAAAGGTATGGTTGGTACACTACAGGCTGTCCAGGAAGATGAAGAAGAAATTTGTGTTGCACAAGGCTGAATTTGGCAGCTTGTATCTCAAAATCTACAAGGAATTAGAAGATGACCGAAACATGAAAGTTGTAGATCTTGGTTTCTAGTTTTTAGAAAGTTAAACCATTTGTTATTTGAAGTTTTGTACCAAAATGTTATAGCCATTATACTAGAGGCTGTCTGAGAAGAGTTTGGAAATGGCTTTCGAGAATTTTGATCATCGCGAACGCGATGGGGGGCTCGTGGACGCGAAGAAGGGTCGCCTAGGAAGTGTATAAGTTTGCAAAAATGGGTTTGGCTCATTTCATCGCATTTCCTCCATGGGAGACGATGTAGGAGCGATTTTGGATCTCCATCTTCATCCATGTCAAGGTAAGTGATTCCCATATATTGCAAGTTAAATACTTGGATTATATATAGATTTTAACATGGAAATTCATGGAAAATTAGTGGAAATTTGAGATTTTGTTAGAAATCATAAAAATTAGTATTTATGGATATTGACCACAAATTTGGGAATGGAATTGATAATAAAGTATATATTTGAGTTTGTGATGTTATGGGTAATGTTTATCTTCGAAAATTTTCAAAATCCGGGCACGTGGGCTCGAGGGTTGATTTTATCGACTTTTCGAGCAGAGTTGGAAATCATTGTAAAATGGATTATAATAAGTATTGGAGTATATATTTATAGATTTGCGCATTTATTGACTAGTTTTGGAGCGTTGGGCATCGATTTGAGTTGTTGGAAAGGCTTGGGAGCCGGCTATGGAAATTCGGAGCCAGGTAAGTCTCTTTTCTAACCTTGTAAGACGGAATTAACCCCGTAGGTGAATTAAGTTAATATGTGCTTCTATTCATGGGGGATACATAAACACGAGGTGACGAGAGTCCGTATGTAGCTACTAATTATGCCTATATCCGGGTAATTTTAGGTTTACACCATGCCTTATTGATACCGTTATTTTATTATGTTTATTATTTGCCTTGAAAATAATTGAGATTGAGTATGCTTATTAAATGCCTTGAAAAGAGTTGAGATTGAGGATTTCGAGACTTGAATGTTTTCATTTGAAATTCGTATTTTTTAAAAGGAATTGAAGAATATTATAATAACTTAAGAAATCTATGTGAAATCGTGTCGCAAATATATTGCGCAAGGGGGGTAAATTCCCACTACTCTCATGGGAGAGGGTCGTTTGCCTTGACAGGTTAATAGATTCATCTATGGTTCGTGTCTTTCGACCGTCGGCAGTGCACAGTTTATATTTATATGTTGGATCGGGTTGTACGACCTCGGCGTGACTAGCGCATGATAACTCTTTGGAACTAATAATAATTTACATTTCTTTATTGGCTTGGGATATAAATTGTTAAATGATGAAAAATGAATTTAGGAATTTCTATTAGTAAAGAGATTGTTGATTATTTTCGATTATTGGATTTTCAGTTATGCTTTTTATTCCATGCTTAAACATAATATCGGCATAATATGTTAGCCCGCAGTAAGTGTCGGAGTCGACCCCTCGTCACTACTTCTTTAAGGTTAGAATGGATACTTACTGGGTACGCGTTAATTTATGTATTCATACTACACTTGCTGCACATTTTTGTGCATGTGCATATATGTGTAGTGGCCTTGTGGGCGTAGAGGCATGGTTGATGAGGGGACTTAGGTGAGCTGCATCCTATGTTATGATTCGCGCCTAGCAGAGTCTCCTTCAGAGTCATGTATACATTTCCTGTCTAATTTGTATCCCAGACAGATACTGTATTTTATCTCACTCCTTAGTTGATACTCATGCACTTGTGACACCGGGTTTTGGGGGCATTTATGGGTTGTTCAGCATTGTAGTTATACAAATATTATCAGTTACTCTGTGAATTTTATCACTTATCATCTAATTGAGGGAAATTATGATTTCAAAAATACTAAGATGAGAACCATGTTAATTATTTATTTTTGGCTTTCCTAACAGCGGCTTTAGGCGCCAACGTGACCTTTAATGGATTTTGGGTCGTGACAACATGATATCAGAGTACTAGGTTCACTTAGGTCTCACAAGTCATGAGCGAGTCTAGTAGAGTCTTGCGGATCGGTACAGAGACATCCGTACTTATCTTCAAGAAGCTACAGGGCTATTAGGAGCACTTCCCTTCTTGATTCCTCATCGTGCGATTTGATTCTTTCGATGCATGTGCTATCATTTCTTTCCTATTAAATCTTATACGAAGTGAAGTGCTTGTTACAAATTGGGAATCGAGGAATGGTCATGGTACTACAGATGTGGTACAGGATGTTTCTACTTGCGTATTTGATTGGGTTATTGTCATCGCCTTGCGGAAGGTCGTCCTGTCGTTTAAGCTCATTGTCAGTATTACCTAAGGCTTTGATATTTGGCATTGATTGCTATGATGATTCGTGCGTTGCTATCGCATAGTGTTGGTGTAATAGTAGGGTTCTTGTTATGTGTCGAGGCAGTGAATGACTTGAAATGAGGGTTTTTTTCTCAGTGCATGATTCAGAGGTTCAACATTTTATTTCCAGCGGAGGAAAGGTAATCGGTTTATGAATGTTCGGTTTAGGGGTAATGGAGTAACGAGACTTGGTATTTTCGAGCGTGGTGGAATTCACAATTGTAATATGGTGTCATCGTCCTTGTTGAACACGTTAAGGTTTTCCGGTATTATGGTCTTCATCAATTTCCCTTCGGGGCAGGATAGAGAGAAATGGTGCCGGAGAAGCGGTTGTTAGAGATAGTAGAGTGTAGAGATTTCGGAATCAAATGGGTATTTCTAATGTTGATGGCACGAGAAGGATGATCTTCTAGGTGGCTTGGAGTCTGTGGAAATTAATTAATTCAAGTGTCACAAAGATGGATTCAGGTTTGAGGCAACAATTAGGCAACGATGGACGAGGAAGGACACGTGGGAGGTGTTTTGCGGTGGTTGAATTGCTAGAAACTCAAGTATGAACATCAGAAGTCAAGGATTTGCTTAAAAGAGAGGGTTTAACCAAAGTGCGAGAGTGGAAAAGTAACATATGGGTTCAGTGGTGGGATGGTCACACACCTTGAGGAAAGTTTGGAGCCATTTAGGAATTCATGGTGGACAGGGACTAGGTCCACAAATTTTATTTGGATGCAATATGACTTCGAGTTTGGAATGCATTGTTGGACTTTTAGCTGATGCCAATGGGGAAGAAGGAATCTCGGTGGGTCCTAGGGTTACATAATTGTAGCTTCGAACTAAGTAGGAGAGCCCGCCATCTATGATTGGATTGCGTGGTTGTCTACTTGTGCGGTTTTTAGTTATCAGTGTGTTGGTGGGTTATTATGATTAAGGAAAGAAAACGTCAGTGATAATGTGAGCAAAGGATTTGAGTAAGGTTTGCTATAACTTGCCTTATCGATTCATGTTCAGGCTTTGGGAAGACTCAAGAGTCTATGCTTCGTATGGATGTGATGTAAAAGGAAAGGAATTCAGACGGTTGCTTCTTTGGAGGGTGTTCATGTGCTACCAGGGACTTGGATTTTGATTATACTCGAGAACACGTCAGAGTGGGTGACTCTCAACAATGGTCCTAGTAGGTTCAAAATTAAAGTGTGATTCCTAAGGATTTCGAGTCTGTGGTATGGTTAAGTATCGAGCTTCTGGAGTGGATTATGAAAGAGCTTGGAGTGTTCTATGTTATCATCGATCTGTGGTGTAGCATTGGAGGAATGAGAGATAATAACTTCGGACTCGTAGAGGAATTATTAAAATGGGTGTACCGGTTGAATATGTGAATGTGCGCTCAAGGAGGGTATGAGTTAGTTTGTGGGTCTTGAGGCAACATGGTCTCATGAAATAGGGTCACTCAGGATGAGTGCAGATTGGGTTTGTTATATCTTGAATGGATCTATTATTATTTCTAAGGCAAGACCAAAGTAAATTAGAAGAAGTTGGTTCGGTTAGCAATAGTTGAATCGGCATGATTGTGGCAATGATCAGTCCCTTCCGTGTTAATTTATGCATGTGATTTGTGGAGGTACGTGCGAGGCTTGACGGTCGCCGTAATTGATATTATCTGGAGGCATTCAAGTATTATGGCTTGTTATGTGTGGATGGATCGCGAAAGAGTTATGGTGGTTTAGACCACTACTAGAGGATGGTATTTTCTGCAATTATGGGAATTCAGTCGCGTGTTGCTATGGTTCTACTGAAAATGAGTTAAGTGAAAGGTTTCTATATGATGGAGTGTTCATTCTACTTAGTGATAAGGAGTTATGGTGAAATTCTTGTATTGTCGCGTATTGGCATGTTAGGTGCAGTGAGCGACATGGGAATTGGAAGTTGAGGAGCAAGGTTGCCGTTTGGTGTTGGCAAGAATATCACGAGCTCGGGCGAGCAAGAAAGGATTCAGATGGTTAGAGTAAGTTGGTATTGTCTTTAGCATCACCAGAGATCGTTGTCCTGTGTAAGAGGCTTTAAGTACTGATTGCGGATTCTTGATTTGCTTTATGGAATTAGTGTGGCTGGAGGTATGGATGTATCGACTTGTTACCTGGTGTGGAAGGTCGTGAGAGCGTATCCTACGGGAAGATTGTATAAGTGTGACATGTAGTCACTTGATTGATTGAATATTGAAACAAAGTGTGGTGATTTTTGGCACTATTGCTAATGTGAAAGTTTAGGCCTGAAAGGCGCTCTATTCAATTGGTTGTGAATTGTGAAAGTTTGGTCCGGATTCGACGACTGTTCTTATGTGTCATGAATAGGTCATTGTGGGTCCTCGAGAGGTTATTTGCCCAAGCATGGTATGATCAGAGTCGAATGAGGTCCGTTGATGGGTCCAAATATGGATGTGTACTCTACACCAGCCTGGGTGTGTTCATTCAACATAGCACTCCTTATGAAGGAGTATTCAGATGTTGGATGTTATTTTGTCGTCGGCTATTTCATGTGATACTCTATTGTGCCGTGTGGGTTGTGAGACGACATGATTATTGCACATGTGTTGAGGTTCACGTAGCGATGGTGTTATGTGATCACGATGGCTCTCGAGATGAAGATCATATATCGCACCTTAGTCATGTTTGAGTTTTGTGGTGTACGGCGCTATCTGTCTCCCCAGGGATGGTATCACGCACTTGGCGTGCTTGTGGTCGATATTCTGGTATTTCGTAGTTATGAGCATTTTAGCTCGGTAAGTATTTTCTTATAAGTTATTATATGTGGATCGGGTGGCACACCGCCACGGGTATATATTTTGGATCGGGTGGCACGCCGCCACGAGTGTCATGATTGGATTGGATTGCTATTCACACCTCCGTTTTTACCCGAAGGGGGATAAAGGGAGTTTTTCCAATTAAAGTGACAATATCGAGATGGGATTATTATTTTTATCAGATTCGCCACTTGGGATAATTATGGTGTCCCAAGTCAACGATTTATTTAAGAATCTCGAATCGAGGAAGTTTGACTCTGTTTAAAGTCCGCGAAACTAGAAATCCGGCTAAGGAATTCTGTTAACCCGGGAGAAGGTGTTAGGCACTCCCGAGTTCCGTGGTTTTAGCACGGTCGCTCAACTATTAATAATTGGCCTAATTATCCGATTAATTACGTGTTTTACACCTATTGTGCATTTTAAACCTTTTGAAACGCTTTTAATATTTATGGAATTATTTTTGGAACAAGTCACGATTATCGTACACTTGTCGCTTTGGTACACATTGCAAACCGCGCCACCTGAAAATCACTCGTGATTTGCAACATGTTTATTTTATTTTTTATTGTTTAAAGTTATGGTCGGGTCACATGAAATGCACACCCAAATTGGTGTTTACGTATCGTGACCATGTCACGGGAACCGTACCCATAGCCACGATAACTTATTTATCGCGCCTGAAACAAGCCATGATGAACACTATTTTAAGTCTGAAATGCTTTCCCCAGTTACTGCCTTACATGATTAATTTGCCTTCATTGTCAAAATTTACACGTAACTTCACTCAAAAGATTAACAAACTCTATCCAAATGTTTTAAGAAAAATACATCAAACAAAACAGGGCAATTCCCCATAAACTCACAATAAAGAAAAGATGACAAACAAACTCAAATCTAAACAGAAATCATTTTTCATCTGCATCAAAATTGTCTACTCTTAAAATTAAAACTTTTATACTTTTCTGCTATTAGAAATATTAGTACCAATGTATCATAAAGTCAATTTCCACTCATGATATTAAGAATCAAAAAGAGCAACATACATGAGAAGTGAAAGAGAAAACGTACATGAAAACGGACAACCTCACATTCAACTGCAACCGAACCTCCTCAACCCAAGAGAACATCGACAATGAGTGATGGAAGTTACTGCATTTTTATGGTGGAAGGGAGCTCGACTTTAGGTGTTCCATGGCAGCTTTTGGATGAAGAAGATAAGCAACAGTTGCTGCATTTTTTGTCACATGGAGCATCTGTGTTTTCACTGCTTTTTGAACTGTTTTAGGAGCTAAATTCGAGCTACTTCATGGCTGGTTTTGCCGGCTATTAGAGCTGGAGGTTGGTGGTTGGCCGGCGGCTGGAGAGGAGGGAGTTCGATGGGGTGGAGTTAGGCTCGATCGAGAGAGACGAGCATGTGGTTGCTGTCTCTAAGTTGAGATAAAAGAGACGATGGAGTCTTCTCCATTTTTGGGGAGGTGTAGCTGTTTTTTCCAGTTTTTTAGAGAGGGGGTAACGGCTGAAGGGTGGGGGATTTGATTTGTATCTTCTTTTTTGAAGATGGCTTCACATTAGAAGGAAGCTACTGGTTTTTTGTTCCTATGGTGCTGGGCCTTCTTTCTTAAAGAAGAAGAGCTCGTTCTTGAATCTCAGGCTTAGCTGCGCCGTTACTGTAAAAGGGGAGCTAATTTCTGATTTTTCTCCCCTCCTGATTTTTAGGTCTAGGTCTAGATTTTAGGAAAGTGGGGTTTTTAAAGAGGGGGTATTTTGTTGGGCCTGGGATTTTGGGCCTTAAGATTGGGTCAATTTGAAATAAAAGGCCAAATTGTTCTTTCAAAAACGACCACCTTACTACTAATTGAATTTATTTTGCAAAAAGACTAATTAACTTTTTAGCTAATTAATTAGACTAATTGATTAATGATAATTAATATTTTTGTGACTTTTTCTATAATTTTAAAGTATTAAACATGCATGAAATGCAACTAAATAAAGAAAAACTCCTAAAATTCATAAAATAATTATTTTTGGATTATTTTTAGGAGTAATTTCCATGCGGGGCAAAAATTGGGTGCTCACAGCTGCCCCTCTTTGCTCGAGAACATGAAAAGTTTTCGGAAAAAGATAAGGTGAGCAATTACGAGCAATTTTTGCCCGTTTGGTACTCCATTTGGAAGCATTTTGAAAAAGGTTTGACCGAACCTTGCTTCAGAGGTTTCCTACATATCCTTGGCTATAAAGGAATCAGGTCAGTGTAGTTGTGGGAGAGTGATGGAATGATGAGTTGTAGAGTCGAGTGAGGTTCCGGTCCGCGGTCCTAGTATTACATCAAAATCAAAAATGAAAAAGATAAACTAAGCCTATCAGCTATGAGTTACAAGATTCCTATCTATAAATCTTTTGAAGCTTGATCTTGAGTTTTGTATGGTGCTTCATGCCGACTTTAGATTTGAACTTTTACGCTTGCTAGCTGCAGGTTCTAGTTCATTCTTCCTCAGCTCTTCAGATCATGATGGGACATGAAAAACTCGTGACTCAGTCATGTATTGAGCAATCCACGTCTTGCCTCTGCTTCTGCATTTTGGATTCTTATTTTATCTTCCTTTTTATTCTTTTTTTTTCTAGATTGAGACTACTTCTGTTGGTCATCACGGATTGTCGACTCGCATTCTTGCCACGACCTTCTGCTACTTCTAACTTGAGTTGAATTCTTAAATGACTTTCCTTGTTTTCCAGGTGGGTGCCTGCTACTGATTGAAATGTATTCCCTCGTTCTCCAGGTGGGCGCCTGATGACTTAATATGAAATGTATTCCCTCGTTCTCGTCCGGGCGCCTGATGACTTAAACTTGAGATAAATTCCCTCATTCTCCAGGTGGGCGCTTGATGGCTTTACTTGAAATGAATTCCTTCATTCTCCAGGTGCGCGCCTGATTGCCAAAACTTTAACTGTATTCCCTTGTTTTCCAGGTGGGCGCCTGATTACCAAAACTTGAATTGTATTCCCTTGTTCTCCATGTGGGCGCCTGATTGCCAAAACTTTAACTGTATTCCCTTGTTTTCCAGGTGGGCGCCTGATTACCAAAACTTGAATTGTATTCCCTTGCTCTCCAGGTGGGCGCCTGATTTCCAAAACTCGAACTGTATTCCCTTGTTCTCCAGGTGGCGCCTGATTTCCAAATCTTAGATTGTATTCCCTTGTTCTCCATGTGGGCGCCTGATTGCCAAAACTTTAACAGTATTCCCTTGTTCTCCAGGTGGGTGCCTGATTATCAAGACTTGAATTGTATTCCCTTGTTCTCCAGGTGGGCGCCATATTTCCACAATTTGAAACTGTATTCCCTTGTTCTCCAAGCGGGCGCCTGATTACAACAAAACAGACAAAACAAAGAAAAATTTCTGCCCCAGTTTGTACCAGGAACATTGGTGAGTGTTAGTTGGATCTATAAATCCCCTACGCTATTGATGAATGATGCAATAATGAAAGTAAAATTAAAGACTCGGCTAAGATGTGCGTCTCCTGTGAGTAAAACTGAAAGACCCAAAGTAGGAAGTGTGTCTCCTACATTTGAGATTGAGCTTGAGGAAAATTATAAACTAAGCTTGACTAAAGTAAAACCTGGCCCTATTCTTCAGGCGCGACCCCTGATTTCAAAAAAAATTCAAATTGATAACTTAAGAAAACTAAAAATTGACCCTTTTTTTTTCTTTTTCCCTTTTAAAAAAAAAATCCAGACTTCCTTTTTTTTAACAGAAAAAAAAATATCCTAGGAGAAAATTCATCAGACTAGGTTTTTTGTTATCTTAGGAGAAAGATTCATCATACTAAGATTTTTATCCTAGGAGAAAGTTCATCAGACTAGGTCTCTTGTTTTTATTTGGTATCTTAAAAGAAAGATTCATCAGACTAATATTTCTATCATAGGAGAAAGTTCATCAGACTAGGTCTTCTATCTTAGGAGAAAAATTCATAATACTAAGATTTTGTTCCTAGAAGAAAATTCATCAGAGTAGGTCCTTTTTTTTGTTATCTTAGGAGAAAGATTCATCAGACTAAGATTTTGATCCTAGGAGAAAGTTCATCAAACTAGGTCTCTTATTTTTTTTTTGGTATCTTAGGAGAAAGATTCATCAGACTAAGATTTTGATCCTAGGAGAAAGTTCATCAAACTAGGTCTCTTATTTTTTTTTTGGTATCTTAGGAGAAAGATTCATCAGACTAAGATTTCGATTCTAGGAGAAAATTCATCAGACTAGGTCCTTTTTTTGTTTTCTTAGGAGAAAGATTCATCAGACTAAGATTTCGATTCTAGGAGAAAATTCATCAGACTAGGTTTTCTATCTTAGGAGAAAAATTCGTCAGACTAAGATTTTGTTCCTAGGACAAAATTCATCAGACTAGGTCCTTTTTTTGTTATCTTAGGAGAAAGATTCATCAGACTAAAATTTCTATCCTAGGAGAAAGTTCATCATACTAGGTCTTCTATCTTAGGAGAAAGATTCATCAGACTAAGATTTTTTATCCTAAGAGAAAATTCATCAGACTAGGTGTTTTTATTATCTTAGGAGAAAGATTCATCAGACTAAGATTTCTATCCTAGGAGAAAGTTCATCAGACTAGGTCTTCTATCTTAGGAGAAAGATTCATCAGACTAAGATTTCTGATCCTAGGAGGAAATTCACCAGACTGGGATTTATGTCCTAGGAGAAAATTCATCAGACCAAAATTTCTATCTTAGGAGAAAAATTCATCATACTAAGATTTTATTGGAAGAAAATCCATCAGACTAGGACTTTTATCCTAGGAGGAAAAATGTGAAAAGCAATGGCAAAATTTTATGCACACTAGCAAGACAAATAAAAGCAAAGATTTGAGAAACTTCCTTTTGTCGACTCTTCTCTTCAGTTTTATTTTTTTCTTTTGAACCACTTTCCTTGCACTGCTTTGTTCCTATATCAAACAAAGAAAATTTTATCAGTTTTGAAAGTGGTGGTCGGTTTGTGACCTTGAGTCCTGAGCAGCTTGGCTTTTGCTCAATCAACTTGAGTCGGTTTCAAGAGACTTTTGCTCTGCATCAACCCTGATTGTTTCACACCCAGTGCCGTTTGTATTTGTGGCTCAATCAGCCTTATCCCAACTGGAGATCTTTGCTTAGGTGACGTTTTCTGATATCTTGAATGACCTCCTGCCTTTTAAGCAATTTGTCTGTCAGAGAGAATCATCAGTTATCTTTGTTTGCGCTAAGTAGGCTGACAAGGGTCTTTTGGGGGGAACCATTTTCATGAACCCTCGAGGCATGTTGACTGTAACAACTGAGTGTGATGGTCAAATTTAATTTGTGCAACTGAAAAGCTGGTAGCAGATTTTGAAATCTTTTCTTGCTTATTTTGACAAGGACTGACTCAGAGTGAATGAAACAATGATGCAAAGAAACAAGTATTAACAAGTAATGCCCCTGTCGGAAGGACAGAAGGAAGAATTCTTTTTTTTTTTGTGGTAACTAGCCTTAATGATCATGACATGCATTTTGGACTTAATGGCCGATCTATGAAACTGATCAAACATTTCCTTTTACCCTTCCTATGACCTTTGAAATCGGGCTTGTTTATGCCAATTCTTCGCATCAGCTTCACGACTCACTTTGGACTAGTGGTTCCCCGAAGGTTTTTCACCAACAAGCCTCTCTCATTTATTCATCTCTGCTTACCATCACCTTACAGTGCCCGTGAGGGTTTTCACTATAAGACTCTCTTATTTTTTCCATTTATTTTTCTTTTTCTTTTGTGAGCAACTTGACAGTGTTCTATGTTGTGTGATAACTGTTGCTCATTCCATGCTTTCTTGTGTGAGCAACTGACAGTGTTCTATGTCGCGTGACAACCGCTGCTCATTGCATGCTTCTCTTAGCATTCTTGAAGGCATATCGGGAGGTCTTTATTCGGAAGGTTTTTGGATAGGGTTGGAGATGAGGGTCGGCATGAAGGCTTAAAGTAGACTCAAAATGAGGGGGGTGTAGACTTACAACTCTTGGAATAGACTCTTTCAAAAGTGAAATAAAATTTCTGCCCCAGTTTTAGCTACTGGGGATTTTCTGAATTTTTTTTGACTCTTATTTGGTTGGACCGAATCGTGTAAGGCTGCCTACGTATCCTTTTATTTTTAAGGAATCAGGTCTAACGTAGTTCAAACATCTGACCTAACTATTTTTTTTCTTTCTTTTCTTTGTCTTTTCCTTCTTCTTTTTTTCAAAACAAACTGCCCCAGCTTCTATTTTTGGGGGCATAGATCTTAGACTATTTTTTTTTTCAAAACAAATTGCCCCAACTTTTATTTTCTGAGGGCATGGAATTTGACTATGCTTTTCTTCTCTTTTTTTTTCATTTGACCTTTCTGAGAGTTGCCCCAGTTTGTACTCTTGGGGCATGGACTTTTTTTTTTATTTTCACTTTTTTTTTATTCTTTTTTTTGTTGGACTTTTGACTCTAAACCGATTCCAAAAGAGGGTGGTCAAAGAAAATAACACAGGCTTAAAGGGGTAACAAAGGGTATAAAGTGTTTTAGGTAGCAGAAAAAGGGCCTCCCAGCCTCGAGAACGCCAAACATATTATCTTTTCGCAATCATAGCGTTGATGAACATGTCTGCCTTCTTGGTGTGTCATGGTCGAAAGACACTTTTCGTTCATTAATGTCAAACTTTCAACCAAGCTTCAATTTATTAACATCCTCAAGCCCAATCTTTACAATGATTTGAAGGTGAATTTTACTCGACCTTAGTTCCAAAGTATTTCAAATCTTTATTCATCCTCAAAAGTGTCTCTTTCTCACTTATCTCATTCAAAACTAAATCAGTTTTTTAAGATCTGGCCAAAATTTCCATATGCATGTCATATCACTAAAACTAGCGAGAACAAAACTAAGCATGACACAAAAAGACAAACTATATTTCATTGAGTAAAGGATGGAAGGGATTAACAACAAGACAAACAACCTAAAATACGAGTTATAACCCTAAAATAATTGTCACGACCTCAAATCCTAACAGGCTGTGATGGCGTCTATCGTGGAACTAGGCTAGCCAACCATCATATTACTACGATTTTGTTCAATTTTAACAGTTCACAATATAACAATAAGCAAGCAACCATAGCATCAAATAATATAATTAAGTCTTAACGTCCCAATAATAGTCTAACAAACCTCCCATGAACTGGAGTCAATAGTCATGAGCATCTAAGGATAGATAATACTAACTCTACTAACTATAATATAAGTCTCTGAATCAAGAGCTAAAAAACATAATGAGAAAGGGAAGTGGAGAAAGTTGTGGATGCTGGACAGCTACCTCGAAATCCCGTAAAATCCGCTAATGAACAAGCAAGAACTGCTACTGCTCCAGACCGTTACCTGAATCTATGCACAGAGGCACATAGAGTCTTTATGAGTACGCCAACTCCGTAGTAATGAAAAGAAATCACAGTCTGAGAAAAAATAAAGCACACAAACAGATACACCATTTCACAACAACCAGTAAAATATCAAGTCACCAAGTAGTTTAGCAAATTCATAGGTTCAAAAACCAGTTCCAGACTCCTTTGAAAAACAAGTAAATATCGATATATCTCAGTGAAATCCTCAGTAAAACCAGTTTGAAAACATAGTAATATCATCATAAAAGTGCTCCTCGGGCCAAAAATCATTTCTCATAACAGATGCCCTCAGGCATTCCCTCAATCACTCAGTAACAATCATCACTCAGTATCAATCATCACTCAGTATCAGCCCCGCGGGAAATCATCATCACTCAATCGGTACCGGCGCTCACTGGGGGTGTGTTACAGACTCCGGAGGGGCTCCTACAACCCAAGCGCTATAATAACATAAGGCCTGGAAGCCTTCTCATCTCTCTCATAAGGCCTGGAAGCCTCCTCATCTCTCCCGTGAGGCCTGGAAGCCTCCTCACATCACTAATAAGGCCTGGAAGCCTCCTCACATCACTCATAAGGCTTGGAAGCCTCCTCACATCACTCATAAAGCCTGGAACTCCTCACATCACTCATAAGGCATGGAAGCCTCCTCACACCACTCATAAAGCCTGGAAGCCTCCTCACATCACTCAGTCAGACACTTTCAATTAGCCCTTAGGCCATAAACAAATCGGGTTCTCGACCCAAAACAATGTTTCATTTTTCAATAAATAGTATCAAAATACTCTGAGTGTCAAAACCATTTATCAGGAAAAGACTGAGTGTAGTTCACAACATATTAAGTGAGGAAACACAGTAAAACAGTCCCCCAAGGGGTAAACAGATCAGCACTAGGCCCCAAACACGGCTTACAGCCCAAAACATATCATAATACATAAATACTAATTAAGCAAAGGCTTAACAATTGGTTTCGCAACTCAATAGTTGCCTAAGTAGGGAATATTTCCCAAGTTTCAATCTTTGTATTCCAAAACCCGTGAAGGGTGCATAGTCCGGGGTTTCATACCCTCAGGACATGATTTCAAGACATTACTTACCTCAAAACTAGCCCGAACACTATTCCGCAATGCGCTTGCCTCTCGAATCAACCGCTCCAAATCTACCAAGTTCAGATTTTTATCATCAATACATTCTTAAGGAATAAATTCCAATTGAAAAATATCGAATTTAGCTCAAAATCCGAATTCGGTCAAAACCCGACCCCCGAGCCCGCGTCCCAAAACTCAGAAATTTTTACAAAAAAGTGTTCTTCATCTTCTCATGATTCCGTACATATAAAGAACACCAAAATCGGAGTTCGTTTGACCCCTCAAATCCACCCTTGAAGGTCTCATAATCTCATGCCCCAAAATCCTATTTTTCTACTGTTTTTCATGAATTAAAGGCTGAGATTACGGTCTATAATCACCCATAAACGAGTTTTAATGATTAGAACACTTACTTCTATCAAGAACAAGTATTTCCCTCTTAAAAAATCGCCCCCAAAGCTCTTAGTACATACAAAAATGGTGGAAATAAGGTTTAAGTCGCGGAGGGTTTAATTATTTAATGCCCAGGCCAATACTCTTAGCGTTCGTGGTCAACGGGCTGCATTCGCGTTGACCAACCTCCTTTGCCCTTCGCGTTCGCGTTAAACGCGCCGCGTTCGCACTGCCTTGCCCGGATGACCCTTCGCGTTCGCGTTCAACGCGCCGCGTTCGCACTGCCTTGCCCGGATGACCCTTCGCGTTCGCATCCCCAGGCCTGCGAACGCATAGACCAAATGGCCTGGGGGGGCCTCGAGTGAAATAACCCTACGCGAACGCACCAGTAACCCCGCGTTCGCGATGCACTGGCAAATTCCTCTCCGCGTTCGCACCTGCCCAGTCACGAACGCATAGACCAAAATCCCCCAGCTCCCATTTCCCCTATGCGAACGCGGACCCCCTTCCGCGAATGCATATGGTTAATTCCCTGTGCAGAAACACCAGAAAACCAGCAGTGTTTTAAATTCCCAACGAGTCCGTTAACCAACCGAAATCAATCCCGAGCCCCTCGGGACCCCAACCAAACTTACCAACACGTCCCAAAACATCATTAAAACTTAGTTTCACTCTCAAAACACCAAAACTAACATCAAAACCCCAAATTTACATTGGATTCTAGCCTAAGAACTTTGATATTTCTAGAATTCACCAATGATGCCGAAACTATCCAAATCAACTCCGATTGACCTGAAATTTTGCAGACAAGCCCAAAATGACATTACGAACCTGTTCTAACTATTGGAATTCCATTTTGACCCCGATAGCCTATTTTCCACTGCCGACTGAAAATCATCAAAAACTAACTTTCACCAATTCAAGCCTAATTCTACACCGGACATCACAAAATTGTTCTGAACATACTCCTAAGTCCCAAATCACCTAACGAAGCTATTCGAACCATAAAATCTGCATTCCGAGGTCGTTTACTAATAAGTCAACTCTTAGTTGACTTTTTCCTTTTTAAGGCTATTTTAAAAGGCTAATTGACTGAATTCTCACTACAACTATTCAATTTCAAGCCTATCAACTATAATACATTAATTACAGTATAACCAATCTATATCAAGTCAATAACAACAATTATACTGCAGGTTTTTACGTAACGACGGATCGGGTCGTTACAATAACCCGGATAATGAAAATAGCAATAAAACAGACAGACAAGACTCACACAAACAAAAAAAAGAGGGATATAAGGGTTTGACTCAATAAAACAAATAAAATCTGGATCACAACCCTAAAATAACCCAGATAATAGAAAAACATCAAAACAAGCTACCAAGATTCATTCCTCATGGGGAGGGAATGACTTTTCAGTTGCTAAGCTTGACATTTAGCCACAAATTTGCTCATCAGAATCAGTAGAGCCTTCTCCAATTTCAAAATCATTAACTTCAGTCAGCAAGTTTCCGAGAGGATTCTCATACCCCCTGTCACCACGCATCATCCCCACAAAGTGTGCATCATCGTGTGCAGGTAAATGATTCTGCGTGATATTCTGGGTGTCACTATCTTGGATCACAATCAGATTTTCCTGGATCATCCTTTCTATTTCTCTTTTCAAATCCCGACAGCTTTCAACATCGTTCCCCTAGGAATTGGAATGGTATTCACACCTTTTAGAAGGGTCAAACTTCTTGCACGTGGGTCCACATGATTTGGAGGAACATGTGCAATTAAGTCACAATGCTTTAATTTCTCAAACAAGCTTGCATAAGACTCTCCTATTGGTGTAAAACTACCTTTCAACCTTTGTTCCCCTCTATACCCCTTGCTTGGATGCTGGTTATAGGGTACTTGAAAATTTGGTGGAGACTGACGGAGACTTTGCAATGATGGTGCTCGCCTTCTAGAGTGTCTTGGTGGCTGATAACATACTCAGGTGGAGCAAAAGAGTATTGTGGGTTCTGAGGTGGATAGTAGTGATCAGGGGAATCATCGGAAATCAGACGAGGATGGTCATACTTTCGAGATGTTCTCCTAGGACCTCTTCTCGACCTTGATGTCATCATGGTTTCTTCATCCTTCTCATTTGTGCCGCTAAGATTATCAGATTCAATATGGACAACCTGATTTACGACTTTGAGAGCTGCTTGACTTATAATTTTGCCTGTCTTAAGACCATTCTCTACCATTTCTCCCATTTTGATTGCTTCGGTGAAGGATTTCCCAACTGCGGACATCATGTTTTGAAATTAATCTGGTTCTTGAGCATGAAGGAAGACAGTGATTAGCTCGTGTCATCCATCGGTGGCTTAACTCTAGCCGCTTGCTCTCTCCATTTAATGGCATATTCCCTGAAACTTCCAATTGGTTTCTTCTTCAGGTTTGAAAGGGAATTGCGGTCCGGGGCAATGTCAATGTTGTATTGGAACTGTTTGACAAAGGCCTGAGCCATGTCATCCAAGATATACCAGCTAGATGTGTATTGATCAGTAAACCATTCAGAGGCTACCCCCGTATGGCTTTCCCCAAAATAAGCCATTAGCAATTCTTCATTTCTTCCTGCACCTCTTAGCTGATTGCAATACATTTTCAGTTGGGCTATGGGGTCTCCATGTCCACCATACTTTTCAAATTTGGGGATCTTGAAACCAAGTGGCAAACGAACATCGGGGAACATACATAGATCCCTGAAGGCAATACTCTTCTGACATGCCAACCCTTGCATGTTTTTCAACTGTTGTTCTAAGCTTTTCAGTCTTTTGGTCATTTCTTCCTGTGCCATCTTTTGGGCAAGCTTCTCAATCTTTGCAGGAAGATCAAATAGGTACGAGTGGTACTCAGGAGAATGGGACTGTTCTTGATGGGTAGCAAAGTGTGACTCATGACTTTTCTTTTGTACCACTGTTGGCTGTGGGACAGTGAAGACGGGCATAACAACAACGGTTGTCTGGTTGGTTGTCAATGGCACACTTTGGGAGCATGCGACAGAAGTTCCAACTGTAGTCGTACAGTTAGGATAAAGACTGAACCCATGTGGATATGATTGATTAGACAATGAGACCGTAATGACAGTAGTCGAGATATGTGTGAACTCTGGAAAACCATGAGAAGAAAAGGACGGTCCTTTGCCATTAGCCCATGCTTGACACATTTCAGTCATTTTCTGTTTCAGTACTCTATTTTTCTCAACCACAGTAGACTCTTGTTGAACCCTCTGACCCTGAGTCTCATGACCGCTAGTAACAGCTTCGATGTCAGTTGTCATTTTTCCCTTGGATTTGTGTTGTCAGCTTACCACAAACCGACCACCTCAAACTTTCTTCACAATTCAAAACAAAACATATTAGAGTGCACTCAGTCAGTCCTTATTATTATCTTTTTTTTAAAAATCATTCGATCGAACCTGATGTGGGTTGCCTACGTATCATGTAAGAATATGAATCAGATCTTGCGTAGTTCGGGTAGATCAACAATAAAGGAAATAAACTAACTCTTTTTTTGGGATTTTTATTTATTTTTCTCTTTCTTTTTTTTAAAAGACAGACTTATAAAGAAGAACGAAATTATTTTTGAATTTAGATTTGTTCTTTTTCTTTGAGAATTTTTGAAAAGAAAGACTTCTAAAGAAGAATTGTTTTTTTGAATTTCGCTTTTGTTTCTTCTAGAATTTGGAAAAAAAAACTTCTAAAGAAGAAAGGAAATATTTTTGGATTTTTGGACTTTTATTTTGAATTTATGAAAGAAATACTTCTAAAGAAAAAGGAAAATATTTTTTAATCTTGAATTTTCTTTTCAATTTTTGCAAGAAGAATGAACATATTTTTGAATTTTGAGAGGAAATTAAAAGAAAATATTTTTGTATTTTGTTTAAAAAACTACAAAAGGAAGTAAAGGAAATGTTTTTTGGGATTTTTTTAAAAATTGGGTCTAAAAGAAAGAGTTTCTACCGAAGGAAGTAGAAATATATTTTTTTGGTTTTGTTTGAAAATTATGAAAAATAAAAAGGCAGATATTACTTTATTTGAAATTTTCTAAAAAAGACTTCTATAACGAAGGAATTAAAGGAAAATATTTTTGGATTTTTTTAAAAATAGGGGCCGGAACCGATGAGGTTTGCCTACGTATCCCACATACGGTGAGAATCAAACTCGTGTAGTTCTGCCTGTTTTGACAAAACAAAGGAAACATGACTTTTGAAATCATTGCCTTATTTTCTTTCTCTCTTTTTTCAAAATTTTGGCAAAGTTTCGAAAATTTTCAAATACCTAATTCTCACTCTTTTATTTTTGTTTGATTTTTTGTTTGATTTTCTCTCCCTATTCTAGAAGCCAGTCCACACGCAAATCGAAAGAAACAAATACGCAAGTAGCACGTAAGATGCATCAGGATGGTCTTTTAAATTGGGTACACCTGTCCTAGACGGACCCAACCCCTGTGTTGAGTCCTCTAAGTGAAATGCACGTGATGCAAACAAGCGTTCCTACTAGGGATCCGGCATAAGGATATGTTATTCTAGGTTTAAACCCTGGGTGTATTGTTCTAGACCTGGCTTACCCGAGCGGACAACTCGAGCCGAGGGGGGGCAGCGTACAGGTAATCAAAAGATCATCCGGCTTTGCAACTTGTCCGATCCTCGTTCTAAATTAGAGATATGACACTAACAGAAAAGAAGTCACGCCAGCGTGCACTTCCCAGAAGATTTAGAAGACTCAGAGAGAAGAATGGTTTCGTAACAGTTTATATATAGTTCACATAATATCAAAGCGGTAAAAAGCGGCACTCAGCACATTAGGCTCAAACACGTAAAAATCAGACAATCATGAAAGCCAATAATAACAGTTATTCTAAGCTCGAATTCTGAACCCTGAACCAGAGATACTGGGTTCGATCCTCAGCAGAGTCGCCAGAGCTGTCACACCTCCTTTTTCACCCGAAGGGGGATAAATGGAGTATTTCCAATTAAAGTGACAATATCAAGATGGGATTATTATTTTTATCAGAGTCGCCACTTGGGATATTATGGTGTCCCAAGTCACCGATTTATTTTAGAATCCCGAATCGAGGAAGTTTGACTCTATTTAAAGTCTGCGAAATCAGAAATTCGGGTAAGGACTTCTGTTAACCAGGGAGAAGGTGTTAGACACTCCCGAGTTCCGTGGTTTTAGCACGGTCGCTTAACTATTAATAATTGGCCTAGTTATCCGACTAATTACGTGTTTTACACCTATTGTGCATTTTAAACCTTTTGAACCGCTTTTAATATTTATGAAATTATTTCTGGAACAAGTCACGATTATCGTACAGTTGTCGCTTTGGTACATATTGCAAACTGCTCCACATGAAAAGCACCCGCGATTTGCAACATGTTTATTTTATTTTTTATTGTTTGAAGTTATGGTCGGGTCACATGAAATGCACAACCGAATTGGGGTTTACCTATCGTGACCATGCCACGAACCGTACCCATAGCCACGATAACTTATTTATTAATCGCGCCTGAAACAAGTTGAACACTATTTTAAGTCCGAAATTCTTTCCCCAGTTACTGCCTTACATGATTAATTTGCCTTCATTCTCAAAATTTACACGTAACTTTACTCAAAAGATTAACAAAACTCTATCCAAAATGTTTTAAGCAAAATACATCAAACAAAACAAAACAGGGCAACTCCCCATAAACTCACAATAAAGAAAAGATGACAAACAAACTCAAATCTAAACAGAAATCATTTTCATTTGCATCAAAATTGTCTACTCCTGAAATTAAAACTTTTATACTTTTCTGCTATTAGAAACATTAGTACCAATGTATCATAAAGTCAATTTCAACTCATGATATTAAGAATCAAAAAGATCATCATACATGAGAAGTGAAAGAGAAAACGTACATGAAAACGGACGACCTCACATTCGACTGCAATCGGACCTCCTCAACCAAAGAGAACATCGACAGTGAGTGATGGAAGTTACTGCATTTTTGTGGTGGAAGGTATCTCGAATTTAGGTGTTCCATGGCAGCTTTTGGATGAAGAAGACAAGCAACAAGTACTGCATTTTTTGTCACATGAAGCATCTGTGTTTTCACTGCTTTTTGAACTGTTTTAGGAGCTAAATTCGAGCTACTTCATGGCTGGTTTTGCCGGCTATTAGAGCTGGAGGTTGGTGGTTGGCCGGCGGCTGGAGAGGAGGGAGTTCGATGGGGTGGAGTTAGGCTCGATCGAGAGAGACGAGCATGTGGTTGCTGTCTCTAAGTTGAGATAAAAGAGACGATGGAGTCTTCTCCATTTTTGGGGAGGTGCGACTGTTTTTTCCAGTTTTTGAGAAAGGGGGTAACGACTTAAGGGTGGGGGATTTGATTTGTATCTTCTTTGTTGAAGATGGTTTCACATTAGAAGGAATCTACTGGTTTTTTGTTCCTATGGTGCTGGGCGTTCTTTCTTAAAGAAGAAGAAGAGCTCGTTCTTGAATCTCAGGCTTAGCTGCGCCGTTACTGTAAAAGGGGAGCTAATTTCTGATTTTTGTCCCCTCCTAATTTTTAGGTCTAGGTCTAGATTCTAGGAAAGTGGAGTTTTTGAAGAGGGGGTATTTGGTTGGGCCTGGAATTTTGGGCCCTAAAATTGGGTCAATTTGAAATAAAAGGCCAAATTGTTCTTTCCAAAACGACCACCTTACTACTAATTGAATTTATTTTGCAAAAAGACTAATTAACATTTTAACTAATTAATTAGACTAACTGATTAATGATAATGAATATTTTTGTGACTTTTTCTATAATTTTAAAATATTAAACATGCATGAAATGCAATTAAATAAAGAAAAACTCCTAAAATTCATAAAAAAATATTTTTGGATTATTTTTAGGAGTAATTTCCATGCAGGGAAAAAATTGGGTGCTCACAATTGCACGTGAAAACGGTATCATGTGTGGATCGGGATGCACGCTGCAACATTGTAATGTAGAGTACAGTTTCCCATATCTATTCTTATGTGTTTTGCTTCTCATTTATGAGGAAGGTTCATAACATCTTTTCGCTTATTAAATTAGTTACGTGGGTTGAGAAGTTCTTTCCATAGCTCATTTCTCCTTATGTATCGCATTCAATGGTGTGGCTTGTTAGCACTCTATGGCATCATATGAGACTATTTGCAGTGTCTGGGGTGGCTTATCGCCTGAGCAGCTTGTAATAGGTGAGACGAGATTATTGGCCCCAGGACATTACGAACGAATTTATACGAGGCATATTAAAGAGAAAATATCATTTTGGTTTAAAATGAGGTAATGGTTCTTGTCAGGAGGGGAGACTCAATGATTAGTTGACTCGGCTGTTGGTTATAAATTTCTACACATCTCTTCCGTCATGGCAGTATTGCAAGTGTTGGAGCAGGACTTATATGTGCATTGAGGTGTGTTATGGGCATCGGAGTCGTGGAATTGTGTCTATTGTTGTCAGAGGATGTTATTTTGGTCATGTGAATTAAGCGGTGCATGGTGTGAATTCAGAACATGTATACAATCATGTTTTGGTACAGTGAGTTACGACCGATACGATGATTGTATGTTGAGAGCAGGCCTAATAGAGGATTTCGGATGTTGGAATTTGGCCTAAGGCTTTTTGACTAAATAAAAAACAAAAGGGAGAATCTTCAGAATGACTCAAGCTAATGTGCTCAACTGGGTTGTGGTAGCACAAGGAGGTGCACAAGGTGTTAAACAATTATTTCAGACAACTCCATAGCAGTTCTTAGCACGCTTGAGGACGAACATATGTTTAAGTGGGAGAGAATGTAACGACCCGACCGGTCATTTTAAGCTCTAGCGCATCGTTCGGCGGTTTGAGGCCTTGAACAACTTCACTTCAGGTATTATGACTTGTACGCATGGTCGGAATTCTCGGGAAGTTCGAAGTTGATTTGGAAATAAAATTCCCCTTTCGGAAGCTTTATGTTGGAGGAATTGACTAAGGTTTGATTTAAAAAAAACGACATCGGAATCGGGATTTGAAGGTTCAAACATGTTCGTATGATAATTTTGGACTTGGGCGTATGTTTGGATCAGGTTTTGGATGACCCGGGAGCATTTCGACGCCAATTGTGGAAAGTTGATACTTTGGAAGAATTTTATGAATTTGGATTGAAGTGTATTTCAATATCATCGATGTCCGTTTGGGATTCTGAGCCTGGGAATAGCTTTGTATGGTGATTTTGATCTTAGGAGCACGTCCGGATGTGGATATGGAGGTCTGTAGACCATCTCGGGGTCATTTGGCAAAAGTTGGAAATTTGAAGGTTTTTGGGAAGTTTGATCGGGAGTTGACTTTTTGATAGCCGGTTCGGATTCTGATTCCGAAAGTTAGATTATGTTCGTAATGTCAAATGTGACTTGCGTGCAAAATTTGAGTTCAATCGGACTTGATTTGATAGGTTTCAGGATCAAATGTCGAAGTTGGAATTTCTTAGTTTCATTAGGTTTGAATTGGGGTGTAAATCGTGTTTTTAGTGAAGCTTGATGTGATTTTAGGCCTCGACTAAGTTCGTATGATGTTTTAGGACTCGTTGTTACATTTGGTTGGGGTCCCGGGGGCCTCGGGTGTGTTTCGAATTATTTCTCTTTTTTTTTCAAAAACATCATCTTGGAGATTGCGTAACTTTGGAGGCTGATTTTCTGATGTCTGGTGTTGTTCTTTGTGTTCGCGAGGATCCTCTCGTGTTCGCGAAGAAGGATTTGGCTAATCTCTATTACACAGGTCTAACTTCGGAGGCTCATATCTTAAAATCTGTAAGAAATTTGGAGATGATCCAAAAAAGAAAGTGGTAATCCGTTGTGTCTAGTTTTCAGAAAGGTAAATCATTTAGCATTTGCATTTGTGTACAAAAAGTTATGGTTGGTAAACTACAGGCTGTCCTGGAAGATAAAGAAGAAGTTTGTGTTGCACATGGCTGAATTTGGCAGCTTGTATCTCAAAATCTATGAGGAATTAGGAGATGACCAAAACATGAAAGTTACAGATCTAGGTGTCTCGTTTTCAGAAAGTCCATTTGTCATTTAGTGTTTTGTGCAAAAAGTTACGACCATTATACTAGAGGTTGTTTGAGAAGAATCTGGAAATGGATTTTGAGAATTTTTTTCATCGCGAACGCGAAGAAGGGTCGCCTGGGAAGTGTATAAGTTTGCTAAAATGGGTTTGGCTCATTTCATCTCATTTCCTCCATGGGAGCCGACCTAGGAGAGATTTTGGAGCTCCATCTTCATCATCCATGTCAAGGTAAGTGATTCCCACATATTGCAAGTTAAATACTTGGATTATATATAGATTTTAACATGGAAATTCATGGAAATTTAGGGTTTTGGTAGAAAACCTAAAAATTGGTATTTTTGGATTTTGACCACGAATTTTGGCATGAAATTGAGAATAAATTATATATTTGAGTTTGTGATATTATGGGTAATGTTTATCTTTAAAAAAATTGAAATCCGGGCACGTGGGCCCGAGGGTTGATTTTATCGACTTTTCGAGCGGAGTTGGAAATTATTGTAAATTGGATTATAATAAGTATTGGAGTGTATATATATGGATTTGCACATTTATTGACTAGTTTTGGAGCGTTGGTCATCGATTTGAGTTGTTGGAAAGGCTTAGGAGCCAGCTATGGAACTTCGGAGCGAGGTAAGTCTCTTTTATATCCTTGTAAGAGGGAATTAACCTCATATGTGAATTGAGTTAATATGGTCTTCTATTCATGGGGGCTACGTACGCACGATGTTAGAGAGTCTGTACTTAGCTACTTATTATGCCTATATTTGGGTAGTTTTAGGTTTACACCATGCCTTGTTGGTACTGTTATTTTATTATGTTTATTATTTGCTTTGAAAAGAATTGAGATCGAATGTGCTTATTAAATGCCTTAAAAGAGTTGAAATTGAGGATTTCGAGACTTGAAAGTTTTCATTTGAAATTCGTATTTTTGAAAAAGAATTGAAGAATAATATAATAACTTAAGAAATATATGTGCAAACGCGCGCAAATATATTTTGTGAGCGGGGCAAATTTCCAATACTCTCATGGGAGCGGGTTGTTTGCCTCGGCAGGTTAATAGATGCATCTATGGTTTGTGTCGTTCGACCCTCGATAGTGCACACTTTATATTTATATATTGGTTCGTGTTGTTCGACCCTCGGCAGTGCACAGTTTATATTTATATATTGGATCGGGTTGTACGACCTCGACATGAATTGCGCATGATAACTCTTTGGAACTAATAATAATTGACATTGCTTTATTGGCTTGGGATATAAATTGTTAAATGATGAAAAATGAATTTGGGAATCTCTATTAGGGAAGAGAATTGTTGATTATTCAGATTATTTGATTTTCAGCTATGTTATGTATTCCATGCTTAAACATAATATCAATATTTTATTGTTAGCCCATAGTAAGTGTCAGAGTCGATCCCTCGTCACTACTTCTTTGAGGTTAGACTGGATATTTACTGGGTAAGCGTTGATTTACGTACTCATACTACACTTGCTACACATTTTTGTGCAGGCGCATATATGTCTAGTGGCCTTATGGGCGCACAGGCGTGGTTGAGACTTAGGTGAGTTGCATCTTATGTTACGATCCACGACCAGCAGAGTCTCCTTCAGAGTCATGTATACATTTCATGTCTAATTTGTATTCCGGACAGATACTGTATTTTATCTCACTCCCTAGTTGATGCTCATGCACTTGTGACACCGGATTTTGGGGGGCATTTATGGGTTGTTCAGTATTGTAGTTATAAAAGTGTTATCATTTACTCTGTGAATTTTATCACTTATCATCTAATTGAAGGAAATTATGATTTCAAAAATACTAAAATGAGAACCAAGTTAATTATTTATTTTTGGCTTGCCTGACAGCGGCGTCAAGCGCCATCATGACCTTTAATGGATTTTGGGTCATGACATTCTTCTTCTTCGAATTTCAATCTGAAAATCCAGCCAAAATCAAATCTAATCTTCACCAAATACCCTCAAAATCGAGATATAAGCTCCCTAGAATATTCTCAGTCGTTTGCAATAACACTCAATCCAAACAAAAGATTATTTATGAAAAATCGAATTCGAACTCAAAGCTTCGAAACTTTTTAATGGTTGTCGATGGTGGAGAGTCATACACCTTCAAAATTTATTAATTAATAATTTCAATTTCAACAATCGAGCCATTAATTAATATTATCTGCTACTAGCCCGCCATCGGAACGCCAACAAAAAAAGGGAAAACCCAGAAAAGCTCCAAACTCCAGCCATGTCAAAATTAATCCCTTTCTTTTCCATTGCTAGAGAAAATTTTGAGCTTTTGAAGAAAAATCTTATAGGATAGGTGTAGAAAGATGGTTGATTTCATAAGAGGTTGATCCTTTAGAAAGAATTGTGATTGGGTATGTCTAGGTAAGTAAGGAATTGTGAGCGTTTAAAGAGATTTACTCAATTAAGGTTACAATCAAGGGATACTCATTTCAAATTAATTTGTATATAATTGGTACTTTGGGTATGCATCGATATATGAAATAATACCTGATACAATATTGATGCAAGTTTAATACAATATTTGTAGCAGATTTTTATTGGTTTGTATGTTTTTTGTTTCGATTTTCAATATGAAAATAAAGCTATGATTATTGGTGGTTTTGTATTGGCTTGTATAGAGCTTGCTGCTGGTTTTAGGTGGAGTTTCGTATTGAAACTTGAAGAGGAAGAAGTTCAGAATTATATCACAATTATATCATAATCGTATCACATTATTTCTATATCTATATATAAATATAATTGTGGGAATAGACAAGGTGATTTGGCACCTCTATTTGGCTAAGGATACTATTTATCTTTTTTCTCCTTTTTTTTGCCTTTTTCCTAATTATAAAATATCAAAAAGTATATATAATTCATTTCTTTTCCACTTTCCATATTAAAGTCTTTACAAGAAGTAATTATTTATTAGTTATTGTGCATTATAGTGAAGAACTATTTTAAATCATATTAGAAAGTTTACGTTAGACGTTACCACGTCTAAAATTAAAACGTTTCATAGTCTGCTCTTCTTCTTTTTCTCTTCCTTGGCATCCAGATCCCAAACCAAAGGAAATACTTGTCGTCTATCATTCTTTAATTTCTTAGGATGTAGCAGTATGGATTCTTTATTTTTGTCATATGCCTCCACTGTTCCTAGCTTTATTAAAAGTTTTTCCCCAATGACTTTTAATAGTTTTTTGTTGGTATTAATTTTGAACGTGAATGAGTAATACATGACAACGTCTGATAAGAATATTTTCAAGTGATTGATTAGTTCTAAAAATTATCAATATTGGGTGATTTATCACGAAATACATTTTATATAAATTTTTATACAAACATTTCAGGAGAATCATACCCTTACATGACTTTAAAAATATTTTATGTTTGTGACTTAATCAAGTTTAAGGAATTAATATTTGTATGCATATTAAGAACTCATTTTTACATCTTCTATCTCAATTAAATTTATAAAAATAAATCCTTTTCAAATTTATTAATATTGTCTTATACTACCCGCGCGAAAGCGCAGATAAATTTACTAATTGTATAATAAATGTATGATGATCGTATATAAATAGTATATGAATTGCATAAGATTACTTTTTGGGAAACTATCACCGTACAAAAAATAAGCTTGTCTTTGGTGTGAATTTTTTATTATCCATTTTAGTGGCGAGTACGGCTTGATATTTGCTACTAGAATGCGTTCGTCCATTTTTCTCGTGGCTTCTTGTACCAATAGCAAAAATATTGTATTGGATTTTTGAGAAATTGGAAGAAGAATTTGGTGAAATATGTCTAAAGAAGATTTTGCTTTCACAGGGAGAGAGGAGAGGAGAGAAAAAAGAAAAAGATATAATTAAATCCCATATTAAAGACCTTAATAATGGGGTGAGAGTTTTTTAAGGGAGAATATGTACAAGTTGTAAAAAAACAAAAAAAAATTAAAAAAACTAGATATGTTTTGAAAACTATAGAACCTAAAAAAAAGGGTGAATAAGTACCTCTCTCTCTATATATATATGGGGTGAGAGTCTTTTAACAGAGAATATATATATATATTTATATATACTCCCAAGAAGGGAATAATCCGACATGTATTTAATGTGGGCTTGTCTTGGACAACCTTAATAAGGGGGAATTTCCATCTATACCTGCTTTTTGGGTCACGTTTTAATTTATACCCGCTTTGCAAAAAAAATTATAAGCGTATCCACTTTCGCATAAACTTCAGGCATACGGGCCTGAAGTAGCAAAGACAATTGTCACACCTCCTTTTCCCTACCCCGTATGTATGAAGGGTAGGGAGGGAGTTTTTCCACTTTAAGTGACATTATT
>ML255355.1:0-30931 GCA_005239495.1 Nicotiana undulata
TTGATAATATTGAGGGAGTGATGAGGAATGCAGTTTAACTGTCTTATGATTATTGAGGTTTACATGGATGTTTGATTTCAATTGATTGTTGCCAATGGTTGTGGCAAATGTATTAAAAGTGTTGGTTGTTCTTTTGATTTTATCATGGTACATAGAGACTGAGCTGGGTTTACAGCGTTACAATGTTTACATATATTCTGGCTGGTTTTATTGTGAAATGATATTGGTTGAAGCTTACGAGCTACACTGTTTTCTGTTTGAAATTTGTTGAACTAAAAGTGTTGTGAAAGGCTTGGCCTGAACAGTGAAAGTTTTTGATGAATAAACAAAATTGGTATGATAAGGGGGTTGTGACAAGGATGGGTAATTGATTGTGATATTGTGAATAGATGAGATCGGGTTGCACGCCGCAACAAGACAATGATAAGAGAGAATATATATGTTTTACAGTTTATAAAATAAAGGCTGGGACACTCATTGTTTTATTATCATTATTTCATATTCTGCTTTTACTGTTATTTAAAGTGAAACTTGTTCTGTTTATAATTTTCGAGACATAAATATTGTGAAATGCTTTGACTTGAAAGGCGGTGATAAGGGGGTTGTGATAAGGGGGCTGTGATAAGAGTGGATAATTGATTGTGATACGGGTGAATAAATTGATCGTGATACGGGTGAATAAATTGATATGATAGGTCTGGTGGGATCTGGTTGCACGCCGCAACAAGGAGCAATAAGGGAGGACAATTGTATTTTTAATGATTTTCAAAGAAAAACAAAGATTTGAAAACTACCATTTTATATTACTATTTTTCATATTTTGGCACTAGATTTATTTAAAGTTAATGTTTGGAAACTTGGAATTATTTGAGAGTTTGTTATAGCTGAGGCCTGGAAAAGACGGCTGAGTTATTTCATTGTTGTTGCAGTACTTAATTATTTGTTTAGATTTCCTTCTTGCTTTATATTTATTGTCTCAGTTATATTTTTCTTGTTTGTGTAGAATTATTTTATTGCGTTATAGTATATATTATTGTCACATGTTATATGTTGTTAATGCCCCGGCGTAGCCTCTTCACTACTTCGTCGAGGTTAGGCTCGGCACTTACTCAGTACATGGGGTCGGTTGTACTGATACTACACTCTGCACTCTATTGTGCAGATCCAGGTATCGACCAACAATAGAGATATTTAGAGTAACTATTCATTTATTCTGAGACACGAGGTATATCTGCTGGCATTCGTAGATCCCGAGAGTCTTCTCCTATTTCCATAAATGCTGTTTGATTTTATTCAGAACAATTACATTATTTCTTTTAGCCCAGTATTTGTAGTATTCTTTAGTAGTTCGTGAATTGTGACACCAGACCCTGGGTAGTTCTAGAGTTACTTATAAAATTAATTCGTGGCTCGGTTGATTTAAGTGTTTATTATTTTATGTTTGGAATTATTCATTGAAAGTCAGTAGCTTAAGTTATTTTATAATTGATTATTATGTTTAAATGGATAATCAAAGGTAAATAGATAATCGAACTCTAACATTGGCTTGGCTAGCAAGTGTGGTGTTAGGCGCCATCACGATCCCTAAGGTTGGGAATTTGGGTCGTGACAGAGTTGGTATCAGAGCACTAGGTTTACTTAGGCCTCACAATCCACGAACAAGCTTAGTAGAGTCGGAAGGATCGGTACGGAGACGTCTATACTTATCTCTCAGAGGCTATGAAGTACGGAACAATTTCACTTCTATTCTGCTCTATCGTGCGAATTTATTCTATCATTGATGATTGAACTTGTCTATTCTTGTCCTCTCACAAATCTCGACAACACGCAAAGCGTTTTCAACCGGACAAGAGATGAAGCCCCAATGACAGCTACGATTAGGGGAAAGACAGAAGCAGAGCTCAGTCTAATGCTCGAACATCAGCACCTATTATACAGTCTCAAATAGATCTAGACGCGGAGGTTCTAGCTCAGTCGGTACATGTTGGACTAGTCCATATCCCAGAAGGATTTATAGCTACTCCTGTATTGCATAAAAAGGGAATAGTTGAAAGCAATGCAGTCGATTTATATGAGCTGTGAAGTTTAACATTGTGAATTATCAGACCTATGGCTTCGTGCCAAGTGGGGAAGTCCACTGTCAAGGAATATATTGCGGGGTCATGTGTTATATCAGTTTTGGCTTGGAATGTATAGGGCCTGAGAGTTTGCAAGTGATAAAGCTGGGACTAGCGATATGTCCACCTCCTTAATAACCCTACATCTTAGTACCAAAGGAGTTATATTGCCAACTTTAAATCTATAGAAGGTTTACTCAGCGTGGAAGTCACGGTTGCGGATTTTGGGGTGCTCCAGAGGGAGTACGGTGGTTGACAAGCTTCTAGACTATATGGTTCGTCCCAAGGTTTATCTGTATAGAGCTCTACTTCTGGGATAATTATGCATCAATAGAGATGAGAGTTACCCCAAAAGAATGATGAAAAAGTATATGAATAAAAGGGGTAGCTCAGCAGTGTTGAGTTAACATAGTAAAAGAAGAAATTGGCCGCCGATGTTTGTGACAAGCCTACGAAGAGAATGACCATCCAATGCAACAACAATTGCTTGGCTCAGTTCTCATAAATGCTTTTGAAAGATTTGTTTCTCGGACTCTCCATAATACATGGCACATAAGGTTTGAACGGTTGCACCAGGTCATATGACGGTGTCAGAATATATCATCAGGTTCGATAAGTCAGCCCGTCACACTCCTACTTTGGTTCATATAGCCAGAGGACGAGTCCCCATACTCATTAAAGGACTTAAATATGATTGTAAAATTTTGTACGACTCAGGGCAGGTTGATGCTTCATTTCGACTAGTGGTAGAAATTGTCCTAGACTTGGGAGAGCCATATTTCCTCAGAACACTCAGGCTACGTGCCCCATTGCAGTTACAACTCAACTTACATGTCGAATGTGGAGGTCAGACTCCTAGAGGTGGAGACCCAACCTATTGGTATATTTTCTATGGTATGGCTGAAGTCGTTACATTAAATGGTGTCATTACAAGAACAATCTCTAATTATTATAAAGTGATGATTTCCTGAACTTAATACGGTTATGCGTAACTAATAAAATTCTTCTAATATGCTCTACTCTCGGGTGAGCTTCGTAAGTCTAAAATCTACTTATGGAAATACTTGTATTGAGAAATTCTATGGAGATAACTGTGTCTATCATTACGTGTTGTAATTTTGTTTAACGGAAAATATATAAAAGAAGAAAATGGAATGTTCGATTGGCGGTGTGCATATTACTTGTGATTCAGAACTGAGGGCGAGATCCTCGCATTTTGATATGATTTGGCATGTTTAAATCGGGCTACGAGCCGCGATGGAAGTTATGTAGGGACGAGGTCCTTGTGATGGAAATTCTTGTGTTTAAAGTCTCCCTTGTGAATTAAAACTTTACTATAGTACTGGTAGGGAGTCATGCCTGTTAGGCTTATTCAACAATTTATGTATAAAATAATGATAATGATCATAATAATAAATGAATAAATAATAATAAAAAAGTAATACTAATAATAATTAAATAAATAAATAAAGAAATAAACTAATTAATTAATTGTGTATAATTTTCCAAATCCATGTCAGAATTATTGAGCTTTGACCTGCGAGGTATGTGCCCGCCCAAGTGGCGTTAAATGAGACACGTTAAGTCGGTTATATAATTATGAGGTCTTCATGAATCTCACCTCGCCATCAGTATTGTGAAGGTTTGAAAGGGGATTATTGTTAACGTGAAGCCGTTGATAATTCTGTAATTGGCTATGAACAACTATTAAGAAAATAGAGGCGGTGAGTATGGGCAGCCTTGCGTATATTCCAGTTGGTGAGAGACCGTTAACTTCAATTATTCAGATGATGGCAAATCAGTTCGTGAGGTTGAATATTTCCCCCAGCAGTTTTCTAGCTTGCACAGTCGCTCGGTCTTCCCTAATTGAGCGTATCCGAGAGCGACATGATGATGACCCACATTTGGCGGTCCTTAGGGAAACAGATCGACACGGTGATGGCCAACAGGTTACACTTGGAGATAATGGTGTTTTGAGGATGCAAGGGTCGATTATGTGTGCCTAATGTTGATGGCATTCGTGAGTTAATCCTTGAGGGGGGCTCACAGTTCTAAGTATTCTATTCACCCAGGGGAAGCTAAAATGTACCAAGATTTGAGGCAGCATTATTGGTGGAGAAGGATTAAAAAGGACATGGTGGCGTATATGGCTCGTTGCTTAAATTGTCAGCAGGTAAAATACGAGCATTCAGATGGCTCCTTATGAGGCATTCTATGGCAGACGGTACAGATCGCCAGTCGGATTGTTTGAGCCGGGAGAGGCTCAATTGTTGGGTACAGACTTAGTTCAAGAGGCCTTAGGTAAGGTTAAGATTATTCAGGAGAGACTTCATGCAACTCAGTCTAGGCAAAAGAGTTATGCCGATCGTAAGGTTCGTGATGTAGCATTCATGGTTGGAGAGAGAATATTTCTTCGTGTGTCTCCCATGAAGGGTGTTATGAGGTTTGGGAAGAAGGGCAAGTTGAGCCCTAGGTATATCATGCCGTTTGAGATTCTTGATAAGGTGGGGGAGGTAGCTTACAGAATTGCATTGCCTCCAGGGTTATCCTCGGTTCATCCGGTATTCCATATGTCTATGCTCCGAAAATATCACGGTGACCCGTCCCACGTGTTAGATTTCAGCTCTGTCCAATTGGACAAAGACTTGACTTATGAGGAGGAGCCGGTAGCTATTTTAGGCCGGCAGGTTCTCCAATTCAGATCTAAGAGTTTTCCTTTAGTTCGAGTGCAGTGGAGAGGCCAGCCCGTTGAGGCAGCTACTTGGGAGTCTGAGTCGGACATGAAGAATAAATACCCACACTTGTTCGCCACTTCAGGTAATTTTCTATGTCCGTTCAAGGACGAACGTGTATTTTAGAGGTGGAGATTGTGATGACCCAAGGGGTTATTTTATAAAATTAGACTCCGTTCCATGCCAAATAGCCATAAAAAGACTAAAATTCAATATCTCAATTTGCGTGCACAGTCCGGGCGTGACACCGGAAAGCTTTTATGTGAAAATATGAGAAATAGTGATTTTTAGAATTTAAATTTGATAAACATTGACTTTGGTCAACATTTTGAGTAAACGGACCTGGATCCGTGTTTTGACGATCCCGGGAGGTCCGCAGTAAAATATGGGACTCGGGTGTATGCCCGGAAATAAATTCCGAGGTCCCAAGCCTTAGAAATCAATTTTTGAAAAAAATTGTTTTGCTGAAATGTTCATGAATTAAAGAAAAGAAATAATGCTAGAACTCATGGGTATCGGGTCCGTATTTTGGTTCCGGAGCCCGTAACAGATTTGTTATGATATTTAGGCCTTGCCTGTGAAATTTGGTGAGAATTGGAGTTCGTTTGACGTGATTCGGACATCCGGTTGAAAAGTTATGAACTATAAGTGTTCTTGAGGAAAATAATGAGTTTTGAGGTTTAATTCATAGTTTTACATGTTATTTTCATGATTTGATTGCACGAGCAATTTCGTATGATGCTTTTAGACTTGCGTTCATATTTGGTTTAGAGATCCGAGGGCTAGGGGGGATTTTAAATAGGTTTGGGTTGTGTTGCGCTCGTTCTTTCTTATGCTTTGACGTCGTTTCTTCAAGCATAAATGATATCATATTGAACAAATGAGCTCCGATTTCTGTTTTGAATGAAGTATTTGATCCGTATCGTAATTACGGACCCGTAGCAAAAAGAATCATCGAATTTGGACATCGTATGAGGGTTTTATGGGTATTTTACTAGGGTCGCCATATTTTAATAACGAAATTGCCCATGACGGCGTTTTAAAAATCTGCATTAATTGCAAATATTAAAACCTACATATTTCCTTCATTATAAGGCTAAATTGAATGATCCAAAATACTAACTTGACTATAATTTCACAAGAAATCCATTGGACACATAAAAATCGAGTTTCAGGATCGTTTGGCACGAAAAACGAGGCAAAATAGCTAGCAAAAAAAAATAATATAAAACAAGCAGACTTCTTCTTCTTCAAATGTTCGAACCCCACATCCCTAGGAACGAATTTCTTCACCAAATATCATTCCCATGTCATAGGTAATCAATTCTAAACTTTGCTCTTTCAATTACCCATTGTTTTTCATCACTTTTAAATCAAAAACTAAGATTTTTCATGGTAAAAATTGAGGGTTTGGGTAGAATTAGGAAATTTTATAAAAATCGAATCTTACCTCGAATTGAGGTCGGATTTCAAAACTAATTAGATATTTGGGTTCGTGGGTGAATGGGTAAACGTAATTTGGTCCGAACCTCGAGTTTAGACCAAGCAGGCCCGAGGCTGGGTTTTCACTTTTTTTGAGAAAACTTAGGAAAAATTAAAATTTTCAATAAATTTAGTTCCTTTAGTCTTAATTAATGATATTGAGTTAATTATGATTAGATTCGAGCAAGTTAGAGCAAGATTTTAAAGGAAAAACTATAATTGAGCTGTGAGTGGCCTGCGAAATTGAGGTAAGTGTTTGGTCTAACATTGACTTGAGGGAATAGGAATCCCCACTTGTTTGCTCTGTGAAATGCATAGGCGTGGTGTATAGGTGAGGTGACGAGTATCTATGCACCACCCAATTTGCCTGTTAAGCATGATCCCTTTTCCGTTCACTGTAATATACCAACTTAGCATCCTCAAAAGCTGATAAGAAGGTCTTAAAAGGGAAAGGTAAGAAGAACTATTAAACTGAATTATAACTTTTGGAACCATTTTGACGGAAAAACCGTCGAAAAATAAAATAAAACCATGCCCCAGTTTCTTTGAATACTGGGAAATGTGGATTTTTGGTTTTAGTGTGATCGAACCCTAGAGTGAGGCTGCCTACGTATCATTTCGGAATCAGGTCGGACGTAGTTCAATTAACATTAACTTGTTTTGATGTTTTTTTTTGATTTTTTTAAAGTACATTGGTTCCAAAAGAGGGGAAAACAAGGAAATAATATAAACAAGGCTTCAAAGGGTTAACTAAGGTTGACCAGTGTTTGGGTAGCGAGAATGATAGCCTTTCGTCATCCCAACCTGAGAATGCTAAGTACAAAAATGCCCCAACAGAGTCATGTCAGACATAGTATCTCTTGACCGCATCCGCGTTGACGAATATATCAGTCACCTTTCCTTCATTATCTGCCAAGTGTAGAGCTCTTTTTGACAATACTTTCTTGACGAGGTAAGGACCTTGCCAATTCGGGGCGAACTTTCCTTTTGCTTCTTTCTGGTGCGGAAAGATACGTTTCAAAACAAGTTGTCCTACCTCAAACTGTCTTGGGCGCACTTTCTTATTGTAAGCGCGTGCCATTCTTTGTTGGTATAACTGACCAAAACAAACTGCTGCCAAACGCTTTTCATCAATTAAACTCAATTGTTCCAATCGGGACTTGACCCATTCAGTGTCCTCAATTCCTGCTTCAACAATGATTCGGAGAGAGGGAATCTCAACTTCCGCAGGTATGACTGCTTCAGTNGCTCTTTTTGACAATACTTTCTTGACGAGGTAAGGACCTTGCCAATTCGGGGCGAACTTTCCTTTTGCTTCTTTCTGGTGCGGAAAGATACGTTTCAAAACAAGTTGTCCTACCTCAAACTGTCTTGGGCGCACTTTCTTATTGTAAGCGCGTGCCATTCTTTGTTGGTATAACTGACCAAAACAAACTGCTGCCAAACGCTTTTCATCAATTAAACTCAATTGTTCCAATCGGGACTTGACCCAGTCAGTGTCTTTGATCCCTGCTTCAACAATGATTAGGAGAGAGGTAATCTCAACTTCTTGATTCATTATTTCGAGATTAGACAGATTTTTAAGATCTGGGCATGATTTTCGCATGCATGTCATGTTTTTAAAGCCAACATTAACGAAACTGAAAAGGATAAGAAATTAAAAAAAAATTAAGAAAAGGAAAAGATAGAATTTTACTAAGAAAATGGAACTTCGTTTCATTGAATTTAAAAATGGTAGAAGGGTTAACATCAAAGCAAATCAATTAAACTAAAATATCTGGATTACAACCCTTAATATAATCCAAATACAGAAAAAGCAACAAAACAGACTACCAAGGCTCCTTCCTGATGGGAATAGGAGTTGATTCCCAGTTGTTGAGCGAGGTATCTGGACCAATGAGCTGAACACTTCCACGACTGGGGCCCTCATCAACTTGAACCATATTAATCTCGTAGAACATCTCCTTGAGACCCTGGCAAACTTCATCATTGTCATCCTGTATGGATCCTTCCTCTTTCTTTTTTCGATTTCCGAAACTGCCTAACCCGCTTTGAATTGCTTGTGTGGTCGCCTTAAGGGCTGTCTGACTCACAATTTTGCCCGACTTCATTCCATTCTCAACTATTTCACCAATCTTAATCGCCTCAGCAAAAGGTTTACCAATGGCGGCTAACATATAATGGAGGTAATCAAGATCCTGAGCTTGGAGAAAATAGTCAATCATTTCTGCCTCTTTCATTGGTGGTTTGACCCTAGCAGCCTGCTCTCTCCACTTGATTGCATATTCTCTGAAGCTTTCTGTTGGTTTCTTCTTTATGTTGACGAGGGAGGAACGGTCTGGCACTATATCAATATTGTACTGAAACTGTTGGACAAAATCTTGAGCCATGTCGTTCCACACATGCCAGTGAGAGATGTCTTGATCTATGAACCATTCTGAAGCAATTCCAGTCAAACTTTCCCCAAAATAAGCCATGAGTAATTCTTCTTTGCCTTCTGCTCCCCTTAATTGGTTACAATACCTCTTCAAATGGGCGATGGGATCACCATGCCCGTCATACTTGTCAAACTTGGGGGTCTTGAAACCGGGTGGTAAATGAACTTGGGGGAACATGCATAGATCGTTAAATGACACACTCTTGTGGCCTCCAAAACCCTATATGTTTCTCATGGTTTGTTCCAAGCTCTTTATTTTTCTAGTCATTTCCTCTTGTTCCATATTCTTNCTGTAGAGTAATGTTGAGCATCATGAGCATTTGGTTGTGGATCATTGTTGGACTTTTGAGCAAGAGCTGGTTGAGGAACAGTGAAAGTAGGGACAATGGGTACAGTATGTGGGTCATTTCTGAGGGGTGCAGTTGGAGAACGTGGAATGGAAGTACTGGGGATAGTGGGAAGGTTAATGCTTGGACTGAATCCAGATTGGTACAATGGGTTACTTGTTAAGGATATGGGCACTTGATTTGCAACTGACACATTATGAAGATTATCCGAAGTCCCTGTGGGTAGTGGAGGCAGTGTCTGTCCATTCGCCCAAGCTTGGTACATCTCTGCCAATTGTTGCTTCAACACTCTTACTTCTTCAACCAGTCCCGAACTTTGTTCGACCAATTGTCCATGGATATCATCATTATCTGACTCATTCTCACTGTTGTTTTCCATGCTACTTTTTCCTTTTGATCTCATGTTGTAAGGGTGAGTCGCCGGTTTAAACCACAAACCAACCACCTCTGTTTAACTTTATTTTATTGGATGACAAACAACAAACGTGTTAGAGTTAGGCATTTTGCAGATATTAATCACACATTATATGTTATGCACCTAATGCCATTTTCATTTCTAGAATGAGTTTGACAAGCTTCATGCTTCATGCTTCATGCTTCATCCCGGCTTATTGGTTTATTAGTTTATTTTCATCTTGAATTTAGCGTTATCTTTTCTTTCTCTCTTTTATTTATTTATTTATTCCTAAAATCTTTTTTTCCCCCAGATTAATTATGGTTATGTTCGCATCCGATGGGGATTGCCTACGTATCATGACGCCGCATGAATCAGACCATTACGTAGTTCAGGAAGGAAATAACAATTTTGATAATTTTTTAATAGTTTTAATAGTTTTTTTTGTTTTTTTTATAATGAGAGAAAAGGAAATATATACAAACTGACTCTAAAAACATGACTGGAATAAAACAAACTTTGATAAAAATAAAAGACTCCAAATATAAAATTAAAAATGCGACAAATAAATATGAAACTAAGAACTAATGGACTGCACTAAAAATTTAATCTTCAATGGTCTTCTTGCTTAAACTGATATCATCAATGATCTGCTTCTCTTGGTCTCCACTCTCCCCCCAAAGTCTCGTACAAATTTTGAAACACCGCAGGCAACTGTGAGACACGTGCCTGTTGACCAACTTCCTCATTGCTTAGATGGCGATGATCATCATGAACATATGTTGCTTTCTCTGCCAATCGAAGTACCTGCTCTCTGGCTTGCCCCATATTCATGTGACAATTCTCCAACCACATCTGGGTAGTGTTGTGGGCGTGCCTCATCTGAGCCTCACGTCCCTCATATTCTTCAATGCGAAAGTTTAACACACCTCTCAATCATCCACTGACGTCGCTCTGCCTCAAAATCTGCGTGCTGATAACCCCTCTTCTGCCTTTTTATTTCTTCCAATTGTGCATAAAGTGACCCTTTGAGCGTATCCAGTGTGCCCTTTCTCTTTCAAACTGTTCTTTCTGCTGATCAAACTCTAATTGTTGCTGGTGCGCATCCTCTTCGATGATACTCAAGTCTTCCTGAAACTTATTTTTGTTCGCCTCAACTCTTCTGACTAAACCAATCGTGTTTGCCAAATCTTCTTCTAAGTGGGATGCCTCATTCTTAGCATGCTTTAAATCTTTATCCATGATCCCTAAGGCAGATTGATAATCTTTCTCAATACTTAAACGGATCTGAGCGACTCCGGCTTGTTGCTGTGCTTGTTGTTTGGCTATGGTCATCTGAGCGTGCTCCAATTCCTCTTTCAGTTTTTCTATAGTTCTTTGATCATTTCTCATCCTGTTCGACCCCTCAGGTCTATCTCTAAACGATGAAGGATCATGAAACCAAGTAATATACTCAGGGATTACCTCTCCACGATCTCGATCTTCTACCATCTCATTCAACTCTGAGACTTTACTTGCATACCAGATTTTCATAATTTCTTCTTCGTCATGAGGTTGATCTTTACCAAAATCATAACAGAACTTGCTCATATTTCGTAGTGGCGGCACCTCTTGTAGTCGTGCAAAATGGCGCGTTGCTTGAAGTGGAGAATAGGGATGAACACCATCCAATCCTATAAGTATCAAATAAGAATGATATGCAGACTCACAAATGACCTCTTTAGAGGAAAACCAATCGTAATTCCAAGTGATTCGTTTGGATGACAAAGTAAGAAGCAGCTTTTTCCAGGCATCAATCCCTTCCGGTAAGTCGCATTTGTCAATTCTTTTCTGGTGATCATAAGTGCAATTGGGCCAGAGCTCACTAAAATAAGTGATAGTAGGATGACGATAAAAATGCTCCAAAAACCATATCTGTAACAAGATGTTACAACCATCAAAGTTTCGTGCGCCCAATTTACATCTAGTTAAAGCACGAAAAATGGAAGAAAGAATCATAGGGACCAAAGTATAATCATCCTCTTTTGAGGTCAGAGCCTCAACTACACCTGCCAAGCAGATGTCAATGCGTCCTTCCCTTTCGAAAAAAACTACACACCCCAAAAAAGCAACCATAAATTCAAACCTCCTGTGTATCTTCCATGTTTCCTTGTCTTCCTTTGATTTTAATTTTCCCACATTCCTTTCAAAATTGCATTCTAGGCCGTACAAATGAAACAGAAGTCCCAACTTAACCCACTTGCCTCCTTAACCTTCATATTGTCCGTAATTTATGTCCAGAAGCTTCAGAAACTTACCCCCATTCACATTTTTTGGTACAATGGGCCTTTGCCGGCGACGCCCCTGGAAATGGGCGATTTCCTCCAAGGTTGGAGTCATTTCACAGTCAGTAAAATGGAACACATTGTTTTCAGGATCCCAGTGCGGAATCAAAGCTTCGATCACATCCCTCCTAGGCTTTATCGTCATCATGTGAACCGAATGTCCCAAGTTCTTCTTTATCTGGTTTCACTGATATTCCTTAAAATCTCTCCACCAATCCCACAACAATTGTGGTATCTGATCAACAATAAGAAAATCCGGTATTCCTTCTGACTTGGGCCTCTTTTCGGACTTACCTCTTTCTCCACTCATGGTGTACCTATTTATCCATACACGGGGTTAGATTTTAATCTAATATATTATTGACACAAAAATACAATTTCTCGGGTTTTGACTCTATAAAAAAAAATAAAAACAAAAACCAAACTGTGAGACTAATTTTTTTGGTTAAATTAGTAAAATAATTATGAGAAAGAAAAGAAGGCTCAAAATGACTATTCTTTTGTAAAAATAAGTGAACATAAAAACTGGTCTCTTTTGTTAAAACGACCATTTTGCATTTTCGAGGAAGGTTTTAAGGTTATTTCGACAAAAGGACTGAACACATGGGCAAAATTGGTCGAAAGATAAAAAACTGATAAAGTAACTATATTATTATTATTATTATTATTATTATTATTATTATTATTTTTTTTTTTTACAGTAGAGAAAAAAAAAAAGTCCATATACACCTTTTTTTTTTGTTTTTTTTATATATATTTTTATATTTTTATTTTTATTTAAAAAAAATGGGGTTGAACCTGATGAAGGTTGCCTACGTATCTCACATCCGGTGAGAATCAAACCCGCGTAGTTCGGTTAAGATAAATAAAAAAAAAAATTTGAAAATTGTGATTTTACATACTAGAACCTTTTAATATTTTATTTAAATTTTTTAAAAAAAAGAGTACTTTATGAAAACTTGGGGGGGAATTTTCTCTTTCCCTATTCTCTGTTCAATCAATTCTATCCTAAAGCCGGTCAACATTGAGTAAAGCCTACCAAATAATGTTACATGTAGCACACAAAAAATGAACATGCAGGTCTGAAAAATTGGTACATGTCCTAGACGGGCCCGACCCCTGTGCCGAGTCACGCTAAGTCCAATGCACATGATGCAAATAAAGCGTAGCCTACTAGGGATATTCATTGCTTGTGGCTTGTTCTTCTAAGTTTTCAAATCCTAAAGGAGATGGTATCTAGACCTGGCTTACCCGGGCGGACAACCCGAGCCGAGGAGCGTCAAGCATCACCAGTAGTAGAACAACATTGGCTAGCTAACGAATCTCCCTCCTAAACACGTGTGACTAGATTCTACACCAGAAGCTGGTAGGTTAACTGGCTTTATCTCAAGACAGAAATTTTGTGATGCTGGTAGGCAAACACAACATAACTAACCTATCAGAGGATTCAGAGGGGTGCGAGAGAGGATACAATTTATATCACAGTTCAAATAAATATTAAAGCGGTAAATAAGCGAGAAATATCACATTAGGCTCCCAAAAACAATAATATCCAAAAGATGATAAAATCCAAACAATAATCAATATATGAAGCTCGGATTCTTATTAATATTCTCTAGTGGAGTCGCCAGAGCTGTCACACCTCTTTTTTCCCACACAACCCTATTATGAGGTTGAGTTAGAATAGTTTTTCCAATTGAAGTGACGTTTCGAAAAAGAATTATTTATTATTTGGAGTCGCCACTTGGAAATGAGTTTTGGTGTTCCAAGTCACCTTTTATTTGAATCCCCTTTCAAAAGGAAGTTTTGACTCCTAATTTATGGTCCACGAAAACAGAAGACTGAGTAAGGAATTCCGTTGACCGAGGGGAAGGTGTAAGGCACCCCTCGAGTCCCGCGATTTTAGCACGATCGCTTTTATTGACTATTGTAAGGCTTAAATCACTTTTTGGTTATTCTTGTATTTTATTTGATTTGTTTTTCTTTTGCCTATAACCACTTAATTTGTATTATATTTTATTAATTGTGTTCACCAGGATGCGGAACGCACACAAGGTACTTCTTTGAAATTAAATGTTAAACCAAGGTACGAAATGTACACATGGTTATAACATAATTATTTTAAATCTAAAGACATCGAGACGCGAAATGCGCGCATGATCCTTTTATTATTTAAGCATATCAATCCACAGTTCGGATATGAACACGTGGGCTAAGAAGGAGGCATTTGGATTCAACGATGATCTTTCTCCATAAATTAATGTTATAATGCTTTTTCCCAAAATTGTTACCTTCAAATATATGTGTTCGTTCTTTCAATTATAACAAAGACAAACTAACCAATTTGACGATTTATTTACGGAGCAATCAATCGCCCACTAAATCTCTTAATAACAAATAAATTCCATTTTTTATTTCTTCAATGTTTCGAGCCTTGACTTCTGCCCAAACCTAATCAAATTGCAGCAACATGGTACTTACTAATTCAATAACCTAATTTACTACCCAAATAGCATAAGAAATTGTAGATACCTTCATGAACCATCAACTGAAGGTAAGAATTTTTCTAATCATTGACTTCTTCACACTTAAAGTAAATTACAATCAACTCTAACCATTAAAACTAATAAATACAATTGGAGCATCAAATCCTGTCAACACACACACATTTAAATACATAACAGAAGCATATCATGTGAACAACAAGATTCAAAATATTGTAACAAAGTTAAAATTAGAAAAGTTGACCTTCAATACAAAAGTGTGGCCTTGTAGCTTTCGAAACATAATAACGAACTAAAACTCGGACCTCGAACGGAACAGAGCCAATTGACCATAAACCCAACTACGACCACGAATCAGGATCCAGGCAAAGACTATACCAAACTCGACTATATTTGGACAACCGTTTCGGGTGTAAGAGGGTCGTTTCAATAGAGAGTTGTGGATGGATTTAGAGCTATTTTTGCAGCTTGTTTGGGTGGTGTTTTGCAGCTCTGTTTGCTGCGTTTTCGGGCAGATTTTCAGCAGCTTTAAGCTTGTGCTTGGGGGATGTTTTGGGACTGATTTCAGAGATTCATGGATAGGAATTTCTTGATTTCTTCTACTGGATACAAGAGAAGAGCGATTTTCCTCTTTCCGTTCCTTTTCTTTGCCTTTGTTTTTTTATTTCTTTCTTCAGATTCCTCTTTTCTTTTGTGCTCCTTCTCATTTATTTATACCTTGATGGTTTTTAAGTATGTGATGGGTAGTTGAATGGAAAATCATGGAGGTCATGTGTGTGTTGTGTGTGCATATGACGTGAGGGAGTGGGTAATGAGGTTGGGTGAAGTGGGAAAGTGGGGAAATTGGGTGTTATTATATATATATATATACTAACAAACTTACTTTTAGACTTAAAAAAGAAACTATATAAATAAGAAAACTCACTATTTACACTAAAGTTTAAATTATACTAAAAAAAAATACTACTATAACTTACATTTAAATTAGAAGAAACCAATATATATATATATATATTCTTCTATTTAAACATAGAAACAAATCTTATATTCTAAGAATGTGAATATTTTTGTAGTTTTTAATTTTCTTAAGGAAAACCTATTAAGAGTAAGATAAAAATTTAAAATATTAAGATTAGACCTAAAAGAAATATTTACACCAAAATAGTATAGAATTTGGGTGTGGTCAAAAAATAGTTGTTCACACTTGGGACCTCGGAATTCGATTCCGGGCATACGCCCAAGTCCCATATTTTCCTACGCACCCTCTGGGACCGTCAAATCACGGGTCCGGGTTCGTTTACCAAAAATGTTGACCAAAGTTAACTTTATTTAATTAATTATTGTAAATTCAACATTTTATCAATTTTCCACATAAAGGCTTTTCGGCTACGCGCCCGGGCTGCGCACGCACATCGAGGTGAGATTAAAGGAGGCTTTCAGGGCCTCGGAACACAATTTTAATTAAAATTACACGGGATGACCTTTTGGGTCATCACAATCTCCATCTCTAAAATAAACGTTCGTCCTCGAACGGACATAGAAAGGTACCTGAATCGGGGAAAAGGTGGGGATATCGGCTCCGCATATCGGACTCGGACTCCCAGGTAGCTGCCTCAACAGGCTAACCTCTCCACTGAACACGAACCGAAGGATAACTCTTCGATCTCAACTGACGAACTTGCCGAGCTAATATGGCTAACGGCTCCTCCTCATAAGTCAAATCCTTGTCCAATTGGACACCATTGAAGTAAAGTACATGAGATGGGTCCGCAATGTACCTCTGGAGCATAGATACATGAAACACCGGGTGCACGATTGATAAACTCGGTGGCAAGGCAAGTCTGTCGGCCACATTTCCTACCTTATCCAGAACCTCAAATGGACCAATGTACCTAGGGCTCAACTTTCCCTTCTTTTCGTACCTCATCACGCCCTTTATGGGCGACCCCCCAAGAAATACCCGGTCTCCTATCATAAATGCCAAATCTCGAACTCTGCGATCCGCATAACTCTTCTGCCTGTACTGGGCTGTACGGAGTCTATCCTGAATGATCTTCACCTTGTCCAAGGCATCCTGGACTAACTCAGAACCCAAATATCTAGCCTCTCCCGGCTCAAACCACCCAACCGGCGACCGACATCGCCTACCATACAACGCCTCATACAGAGCCATCTGAATGCTCGACTGATAACTGTTGTTGTAGGAAAACTCAACTAAGGGCAAGAACTGATCCCGTGATCCTCCAAAATCAATGACACATGCCCGCAACATATCCTCCAAAATCTCAATGGTACGCTCGGACTGTCCGTCCGTCTTAGGATGAAATGATGTGCTCAACTCAACCCGTGTGCCCAGCTCACGCTGAACTACTCTCCAGAAATGATAGGTAAACTGAGTACCTCGGTCTGAAGTAATGGATACGGGCACACCATGCACTCGAACAATCTCTCTCATATAGATCTTTGCCAACTTCTCCGCTGAATATGAAACTGATACAAGAATGAAGTGCGCTGACTTGGTCAGCCTATCCACAATGACCCACACTGTGTCAAACATCCTCTGAGTCCGTGGGAGTCCAACAAAGAAATCCATGGTGATACGCTTCCACTTCCACTCGGGAAGCTCAATCTGCTGCATCAACCCACCGGGTCTCTAGTGCTCGTACTTAACCTGCTGAAAGTTCAAGCACCGAGCTACATATGCTACAATATCCTTCTTCATCATCCGCCACCAATAATGCTGCCGCAAGTCCTGGTACATCTTTGCGGCACCCGGATGAATGGAATACCAGGAACTATGGGCCTCCTGCAATATCAACTCACGAATGCCATCAACATCAGGTACACAAATACGACCATGCATCCTCAAAACCCCCTCATCATCAACTGTAACCTGCTTGGCACCTCCGTGCCAGACCGTGTCTCTAAGAACCATAAATGACGATCATCATACTGCCTGGCCCGAATATGATCATATAATGAAGAACGGGCCACGGTATGGGCCGAAACACTGCCAGTCTCAGAAACCTCCAATATCATGAATCGGTTGGACAAAGCCTGAACATCCAAAGCAAGCGATCGCTCTCCGACTGATAGATAAGAAAGACTACCCATACTGGCTGACTTCCGGCTCAAAGCACTGGCCACCACATTGGCCTTCCCCGGATGATACAAGATGGTAATGTCGTAGTCTTTCATCTACTCTAACCATCTCCTCTGCCTCATATTCAACTTTTTCTGCTTGAATAGATATTGCAAACTCTTATGATCCGTGAACACCTCACATGGCACCCCATACAGATAATGCCTCAAAATCTTCAACGCATGAACTATAAGTGCTAACTCCAAATCAAGGACTGGATAGTTCTTCTCATGAGCCTTCAACTGACGTGAAGCATAAGCTATAACCCTTCCCTCCTGCATCAACACTGCACCAAGTCTAACCCATGAAGCATCACAATAGACGGTATAAGGCCCTGAAACTGTGGGCAAAACTAACACCGGTGCCGTGGTCAAGGTTGTCTTGAGCTTCTGAAATCTCGACTCACACTCATCAAACCACCTGAACTGGGCACCCTTCTGGGTCAACCTGGTCATTGGGGTTGCGATAGATGAAAAGCCCTCCACAAAGCGGCGATAATAACCTGCTAAGCCCAAGAAACTCCGAATCTCTGTAGCTGAAGTGGGCCTAGGCCAATCTCTGACTGCTGAAATCTTCTTGGGATCCACCTGAATACCCTCTGCCGACCCAATATGGCCTAGAAATGCCACCGAACTCAACCAGAACTCACACTTAGAAAATTTGGCATACAATTGACTATCCCTCAGAGTCTGGAGGACGACTCGAAGATGCTGCTCATGCTCCTCTCGGCCACGAGAGTATATCAATGTATCAACAATGAAAACAATAACGAACGAGTCCAAATAGGGCTTGAACACTCGGTTCATCAACAAAGTAGCGGGGGCATTTGTCAACCCAAATGACATCACCAAGAACTCATAATGGCCATACCGAGTGCGAAAGGCTGTCTTAGGGACATCAGATGCCCTAATCCTCAGCTGATGGTAACCAAATCTCAAGTCTATATTGGAAAACATTGTAGCACCCTGAAGCTGGTCAAATAGATCATCAATCCTCGGCAAAGGATACTTATTGTTAATAGTAACCTTATTCAACTGCCGGTAGTCAATACACATCCTCATTGAGCCATCTTTTTTCTTGACAAACAACACTGGGGCACCCCAAGGAGAAACACTAGGCCTAATGAAGCCTTTATCCAACAAATCCTGTAACTGCTCCTTCAATTCCTTCAACTCTGGTGGGGCCATACGATACGACGGAGTAGAAATGGACTGAGTGCCCGGAGCCACTCAATGCAAAAATAAATATCCCTGTCGGGTGGCATACCCGGCAGGTCAGCAGGGAATACCTCTGGAAACTCACGAACTACGGGCACAGACTCCATAAAAGGAACCTCGGCACTAGAATCATGAACATAGGTTAAATAGGCCAAACAACCCTTCCCGACCATGCGCCGAGCCTTCATATATGAAATAACTCTACCGAAAGAATGACTAGGAGTCCCTCTCCACTCCAAACGAGGTACTCCTGGCAAGGCCAAGGTCACTGTCTTGGCATGACAATCCAGAATAACATGATAGGGGGGATAACCAATCCATCCCCAATATAACGTCAAAGTCGACCATATCAAGGAGAAAAAGGTCTACCTGAGTCTCCAGACCACCAATAGCCACTAAGCATGAATGTTAGACTCAATCTACCAAAATGGAATCACCCACCGGTGTAGACACATATACATAAGTATTCAGGGAATCACGGGGCATACTCAGATAAGGGGAAAAATATGAACACACATAGGATAAAGTAGAACCCGGATCAAATAAAACCGAAGCATCTCGGCTGCAAACTGAGACCGTACATGTAATAACTGCATCAGAGGCCTCATCCTCAAGCCTGACAGGAATAGCATAGCACCGGGGCGGAGCCCCTCCAACCTGAACATCTCTAGGTTGGCCTACTGCGGACTGACCTCTACCTCTCGTGGCCTGTCCTCCACCTCTATGAGTCTGACATCCACCTCTGGCACCTCGACCTCCACCCCTAGCTGGCTGAGGGGGTGGGGGTGCACCTGATGCGGGAACCATAGCACGGGAACCCTGATACTGAGGACTACCAAAAGCTCGGGGGCAATACCTAGCAATGTGCCCTGAAACACCACAAGAATAACAAGACCTCCTGCTGAGGCTGCTGACTCTGGAACTGACCTTGTCGACCCGAATAACCACCCTGGAAGCTCTGAAGCGGCGGTGCACTGATAGGAGCTGGTGGTGCACTAATAAGAGTTGGTGGTGCACTGTAGGATACCTGAAGGGCCGACTGGTATGGTCTAGGAGGATGACCTCTGCCGAAAGAATCTCTGCCTCCAGATGAGGCGCCACTGAATCGACCAAAATGATGAGGTCTCTTGTCATCCCCTTGACCACTGCCCTGTGAAAAAACCATCTCGATCCTCCTAGCCACATTGGCCGCATCCTGAAATGAAATATCGGTACCTGACTCTTTGGCCATCTGAAGTCTAATGGGCTGAGACAAACCCTCAATAAACCTCCTCACTCTCTCTCGATCAGTGGGGAGTATCATGATATCATGTCGGGCCAGAGTGATAAACCTGGTCTCATACTGTGTAACAGTCATAGATCCCTGGTGGAGACGCTCAAACTGCCTACGAAGATCCTCCCTCTGGGTAACTGGAAGAAACTTCCCCAAGAACAACTCGGAGAACTGAGCCCAAGTCAAAGGTGCAGACCCAGCTGGTCTGGTCAAGCAATAGTCTCTCCACCAAGTCTTGGTGGTACCAGAAAGACGAAAAGTAGCAAAATCGACCCCAGTGGTCTCCACAATGCCCATGTTCCGAAGAACCTCATAACAACTGTCCAAGTAATCGTGGGGATCCTCTGATGGTGCACTGGTAAAAGTAGTAGGGAATAACTTGGTGAACCGATCCAATCTCCATAGGGCATCTGCTGACATTGTTGCTCCCTCAACTGCCGGTGCTACAATACCCGACTGAGCTACTCCGACTGTCTGAGGTGCCAGAGTCTTGAACTGAGGAGCTAGCTGCTCTGGTGTGCGAGTAGCAGAAGTCTGGGGCCCTCCCCCAGCCTGAGAGACGGCTGGTGCAGTAGGAAGAAGACCGGCCTGAGCCACGCTCTCCATAAGTTCCACTAAGCGGACAAAAGCGTCCTGAAGAACCGGGGTGGCAATGAACCCCTCTGGAACCTGAGTTGGTCCAACTGGAACCGTCTGAGCAGGGACCTCACCGGCAAAGTCTACCAGTGGGTCCTCTACTGGGGCTGCTGCTCTGGGCTGAGCCCTGCCCCTGCCTCGGCCTCTAGCACGGTCTCGGCCTCGTCCTCGGCCCCTCGTAGGAGCTGCAACAGGAGGATCAGGCTGCTGATCGGTAGATGCGGAAGCACGCGTTCTCGCCATCTGCGAGAAAATAGAATAAAAATTCAATTAGCATTTAGAATTCAAATCGCACGACAAAGAAGAAGAAAAAGTGAAGTTATTCCTAACTTTGCAGCCTCTAGGGGATAAGTACAGACGTCTCTGTGCCGATCCCTCAGACTCTACCAAGTTTGTCCGTGAGTTGTGAGACCTAAGCAACCTAGTGCTCTGATACCAACTTGTCACGACCCGAAATCCCACCTTCAGGCCGTGATGGCGTCTAACGTTGAACCCACTAGACAAGCCAACGTTTTGGTTAACTTTACTATTTTCTTTATTTAAGACATCAATAAAAAGGGAAAATAATAAATATGAATAATTAAATAAGGATGCGGAAGCTACGAGTTACCAACTTAATGTAATAAATATTACGATATTTTCGTACATGAGCCCCCAGAACTGGTGTCACAAAATCTCACGGACAATCTACGATTTCTACAACAAGAGTCTGAAATGAACAAGTACAACTGTCTGGGATACAAAATAAGACAGAAAGGAAAAGATAGATGGTGACGCCAAGACCCACGAACGTCTGCGGGACTACCTCGATGTCGCCTGTATGGACTGAAGGATACTCCCTCTGTCAGTGGCCACTGGGTCTGGCTGCGTAATTTGCACAACATAAAGAAGTGCAGGTGTAGCATCAGTACAACCGACCCCATGTACTGAGTAAGTGCCGAGCCTAACCTCGACGAAGTAGTGACGAGGCTAGACACGACAACAACAAATCACCTGTACAGTTCTACAATATATAACAGGGAAATAACAGGAAATAAGCATTTAAGTACGGCAAGACATGGGAAAAATAATGGGGGAAACAAGAGAGAACAATAATGAATAACTGAGCAAGGCAACAATATAGAAGAGTAAAAGTCAACAGGAAGTAACAGCATAAACAAATATGTACACGGCATCACCCTTCGTGCTTTTACTCTCGTCCTCACAATGCAATAAATAAATAAAAGGGAACGAGATGTTCCTTCGTGCTTTTTAATGAAAAATCATGGCACGACATTACTCTTCGTGCTTTTACTCTCTTCCTCATAATGCAATGAATGAAATGAATACACGACATCACCCTTCGTGCTTTACACTCTTCCTCACCCAATCAACATCAAACAACAACTTGGCAAGGAAATCAACATTAGGAAGTACAATTCATAACCGCCCAGCAAGGGGATAACAACCAAAAATAATACCGCCCGACAAGGGACTCAGCTATAACCAATCTCATACGAGTATATAACTTAATAAAATCACTCCTCAACTGAAACAACTTATCACAAATCCTTAATCAAGTATTTTCAGCAATTGAACAACTTCCAAAATGAATCTCCTTCATAACACAATGAATATCGAAATAATAACATGTGATACACCAAAACCGACTCACGGGCATGCTTGACAAACAATGTATAGGTACTTGTCACCTCACCTATACATTGAACATGATTGAAACAAGTAGCACATACGACTCAACACCTATTCCCTCAAGCTAAAGTTAGGACAAACACTTACCTCGGCTCCAAGAATGCCAATCAAGCCTCTAACACCGCTTTTCCTCTCGAACTCGACTCCGAAACGATCGTATCTAGACATAATCGACTCAATAATATCAATAAAGGCTAAATAATACAATTCCCAAGCCTAATTATAGAATTCCCAACATTCTTCCAAAAATTCCAAAATTCGACCTCGGGCCCGCTTGGTCAAAACACGAGGTTCTAACCAAAACCCGATCACCCATTCCCTCACGAGCCTGAAATATACATTTTGTTTTGAAATCCGACTCCAAAACGAGGTCTAATCTCCAAAAATTCAAAAAGCCCTAATTCTACCCATAACCCCAATTTCTACCCTTAAATTCCATGATTTTAGGCCTAGAATCTATTAATTGTTGATGAAAATGGAAGAAAATGGATTTAAGATCACTTACCTACGAAACTATGGTGAAAAAGTCTCCCAAGAATCGCCCAAGAAGAGTGGGGAAGAAGAAGTGTGAGAAAAATGGGTTTAATCCCGTATGGTTTCTGTTTTAAACTTTTAAAAATAGCTGGGCGAAAATGACATACGCGATCGCGGTGGGTAGGACGCGATCGCAGAGTTGCTGACTTACAAGCTTCGCGATCCCGAAGGAAGAGATGCGATCGCAGAGAGTACTGAGCCCAGCCTACGCGATTGCGACACAGGGAACGCGTTCGTAGAGAGTATTGACTACCCAGCCCCCAGACCCCCTATTGCACTATGCGTTCGCGTGAGGCGCGTCGCGTTCGCGTGGAGCATTACCCCCAAGCTCCGCGTTCGCGACCTGATCTCTGCGATCGCGTAGGGTTAATATTCGCTCCTGCCCAACAGTGCATCGCGATCGCACTAAGTGGACTGCGATCGCGAAAGTCAAAAGACCTGGGCACCAGATACATCAATGAACACCAGATTTTTCAACACTTTAACACTCCGACACCTACTCGAAACTCACCCGAGCCCTCGGGGCTCAAAACCAACTATGCACACAACCTCAAAAACATCCTACGGACTTATTCGAGTAATTAATTCACCAAAATAACATCATAAACGTCAAATTAAACCTCAAAATCCATAGAAATTCTCAAAACTTCATTAACTTTCAAATTTTCTGTTTTTAGTCTGATTCACGTCAAACCAAGTCCGTTTCTTACCAAATTTCACAGACAACACATAATAACCATATTGAACCTGTTCCGGAACCACGGGCCCGATAACACAGGTTTCATATCCAATTTCATTTTCAAAAGCCTTTATATTTTTCAGAAAATAATTTTCTTTAAAAATTTATTTCTCGGATTTGGGACCTCGGAATTTGATTCCGGGCATACACCCAAGTCCCATATTTTCCTATGGATCCTTCGGGACCGTCAAATCACGGGTCCGGGTCCGTTTATTAAAAATATTGACCAAAGTCAACTTTATTCAATTAATTATTGTAAATTCAACATTTTATCAATTTTCCACATAAAGGCTTTCCGTCTACGCGCCCGGGCTGCGCATGCACATCGAGGTGAGATTAAAGGAGGCTTTCAGGGCCTCGGAACACAATTTTAATTAAAATTACATGGGATGACCTTTTGGGTCATCACATCATCACTAAGTTTAGAAGAGTTACTTACCTTGAACAAGCCAATTCCAATACCCAGCAAGCCAAGCGATGTTCCAAAAATTCCATCACGCGCGTTCCGACCTCTAAACGGCTCAAAACAAACAAAAAACAACTCAAATACATCAAATAATGCTAAAGGAACTAATCCAAATTGAAAAAGGTTGAATCTTTAATAAAAAAAACTCCAACCCGGGCCCGCACATCGGAACCCGACAAAACTTATAAAATACTACAATCCATTCAATTATGAGTCCAACCATATAAATTTCACTCAAATCCGACTCCGAATCGATGTTAAAAACTTAAAAATTCACTTTTTGAAAATTTAGGCAAACCCCCCCAAATTTCACTTTGAAATCAATAATCAAATCCCAAAAACGAAGATGGATTCATGAAATATAATCAAAACTGAGTAGAGAGCACTTACCCCAATCCATATGGTGCAAACGCCTCCAAAATCGCCCAAATCCGAGCTCCCCAACTCAAAATATGATCAAATAAAAAAACCCTCATTTTATATATTTTTCTGCCAGCTATTCTACCTCGTTTCTCATTACAAACGATCCCGAATCTCGATTTTTATTCACCCAATGGATTTCTTGTGAAATTTTAATCAAGTTAGGCTTTTGAATCACTGCATTTGACCTTATAATGAAGGAGATATATTGGTTTCAATATTTGAAAATGTGCATATTTTTAAATATGCAGTCAGTGACAATTTCCTAATTAATTTGAAATAAATCTGGCAATCCAATTCTTAGTAAAATGATCATAAAGTTCTCATACGATGTCCAAATTCGACGATTCATTTTGCTACGGGTCCGTAATTATGATACGGATCTAATGATTCAATCAAAACAGAAATCGGAGCTCATGTTTTCAATATGATATCATTTATGCTCGAAGAAACAATGTCGAAACATAAGAAAAACGAGCGCAACACAACTCAAACCTATCTGAAACTCATCCGAGCCCCTCGGGACCCCGTACGAACATACCAACTCGGAATGAACTCAAATTTTGCACAAAGTCCTAATAAATCATATAGAGCTACTCGTGCCCCCAAACTACCAAGCAAAGTGCAAATACTCAAAAATTGTTCGGGTCGTTACAACTTCCATCGCCAACCTCCTCTGTCTCCTCGTTTCCATCTGTTCCATCTTGGAAAATACCAGCCTTCAAGAATATCCAAGAATTAAAAAATACCCAAATAATTGATTAGCTATTGCGTTGTTTTATGGTTAAGATTCGAAACATAAAATTGAATTTTGACTGTATGAAACATAAAATCGAATTTCTTCTCCTCGTTTCCATCTGTATTTTGACTGTATGAAAATCGAAAAAGAAGGAAAGGAAAAATCACAATTAATTATATCCAATTAAGAAATGACAAGTGTACACATTAGTCAATCTTAACTTATAGTTTTTGCCTCCCACGTCCCTCCTAGAGAGTGAGCTCACTTTCTATGCTAGCTTGGCCACGAAGGTGTATTTTAATTCACTAAAAGTTTATACAGGGGGGGTCATAGGACATCCTTATTTTTAAAGGGTGCAACTGACACTTTGGTACAATCCCAATGGGGTATTTATGTATTATCTCTTTAAAACCCCAAGATTCAATGAGTATCTTGAAATATTATATAGCACATAAGGCAAAATACCTTAAAACCCCTCTAAACTTGGCACGTATTATTGATTACATCCTTGAACTATTTGTGGTCTTAATTACCTCTATACTTGGTTATTCGATAGTTGTTACCCCGTTGGATGATCACATCATAGGAAAGAGGCATGCACTCGTCTGCCACATGAATTTTCCTGTCCACGTGGCATTTTTTGAAAAGTAAAATATATTTATACCTTTTTAAGTGTGTTACTTTTTTAGATAATCTTTTTCTAATAATATTTATAATAAAACTTGGTTAGAACTACATTATTTAGGCTAAATTTTTTGTATTTGGCTAAAAATAATAAAGAACTAGTTATTGTTTTTGAATTTGACCTGAAAAATAAATATTTATACAGTTGAATTAAATAGTCAAGGTATCTAAAAAAGATATAAAAATACATTGTCTTATTTTTTCTTATTTTGACTATCGTTTTTATATAGCTCTAAATTATGGAGCTCTAAAAATATTATTTTTTATAGATATTCCCGGAAAAAGTAAAAATACACGGTTGAAATAAATAGTCATTTCATCAAAAGAAGAACTAAAAAGAGGGTAAAATTGTAAGTTCATTATTTTGGTGTACCTTTTTATTTGGTAAAAAATTAATGGAGTTGTAGCCATTTTTTTTTACTGATTTGACTCGAAAATAAAAATACACAATTAAAATAAATAGGTATTACATCTAAAGAAAACAAATAACAGATACACAACTAGTACTCCACTATTTTTGCTAAAAGTTTTATATTGGCTAAAATGATGGAGTTCCAACCAAGCTTTTACAAATTTGACCCCGAAAAAAAGAAGAAATATGCAGTTGGATCAAATAGACATTATATCTAAAGAAGAAATTAAAAAAAATAAAAGTTAGAATAAAGTCCACATTATATGTCAAGATGAAGCAAGAAGAAATACATAGTTGTAACAGATAAATTATTATATGTGATTATATGTCGTTAAAAGTTAAAAAATAACCTACTTGTAAGCTGATTTATTAATTTTTATTCACTCCCACGCGCTTAAAAGAGAGTGCACCCACACTCTTTGCCACATCAGCGTCCAAGGAGATAATTACTCTCAAACGGCCAAGTTCAAGGGGGTAATTAAAACCACGAATAGTTTAGGGTGTAACTAATAATCCATGTCAAGTTTAGGGAGGTTTTTAGGTATTCCGCCTAGCACATAACTTAGTTTAAGACCATGTGGTTTTCAAAGTAACTAACTTATGATACAATGCCACAAAAGTGAATACTTGTGCAAATCACCTATCCAACACCACGATAAAAAAGACTTCTTTAACATTGAGCTAGCGCATAAAGGACTGTTAGAATCAACCGGGAAAATACAGAAGAAGAGCCAAGCAGAGGAGCAGTTTTGGGAGTTTTCACTGTTGTATTGCATTAACGGAAAAGATGTACAAGCTGTAATATACACTCCACAAACCGACTAAACAACCTAGCTTCCTAGAATAATAATAAGATACTCTAACTTTGTGTTAATTACAAACGACCCCTAATAGTAACTACTAACTAATTATGCCATACTTCAATACTCCCCCTCAAGCTGGAGGGTGAAGTATATTCAACACGCCCAACTTGCCCAATTAGAAATGATGCTGCCCAGATGTTAACTCTTTGGTGAGAAAGTAAGCCAACTGGTCCTTAGTATGCACATACTTGGTCTCCAAGACACCTTGGGTGATCTTCTCTAAAATGAAATGACAGTCAATTTCAATATGTTTGGTGCGTTCTTGGAAGATAGGATTGGCAGCAATCTGCATGGCTGCTTTGTTATCACAGTATAGAGTAACAAGTTGAAGAACATATACACCTAGTTCTGCAAATAAGCCCAGAAAACAAATGATTTCAGCAACAATAGTGGCCATACTCCTGTACTTAGCTTTTACAATGCTTCTGGAGATTGTGTGTTGCTTCTTAGACTTCCATGAGATTAAGGAATCTCTAAGATTCACCAAATAACCCTTCTAGTAATAGGATAAGCTCCCCAGTCCGAGTCACAAAAAGCAACTAGAGAATGCACAAGTGACCTCTTCAGGTGAATGCCAAGTCCAGGTGCATTCTTGAGATATCTAACCACTCAAAGTGCTGCATCCATAGAGACCTTGGTGCCTGCATGAATTGACTGAGACTCTGAACAATATAACAGATGTCTGGCCTGGTAACTATAAGATACAAAAGCTTGCCAATGAGCTTCTGATAACTGGTTATGTCCACAAAGGGATCTGCAGCAAGGGAATAACCTGCAACCTTATCAAACTCAACTGTGGTCAGTTATTGATTGTTTTCTAGAGGAGTGAATGCTGGTTTAGCTCCGCTAAATCCTAGTTTTGATATCAACTCTAGAGTGTATTTCCTTTGATTGAGTAGAATCCCATGTTGTAACGACCCGGTCTGTCGTTACGTAAAACCTGCATTATAATTTCTATTATTGACTTATCATAGACCGATTATTCTATTATTGATTTGTTAGAGTTGATAATCTTGAAATCGGAATGGTTAAATGAGAATTCAGTCACTTAGTCTTTAAAACTAGCCTTAAAATGGGAAAGTCAACTGAGAGCTGACTTATTGGTAAACGACCTTGAAATGCGGATTTTATGGTTCAGATAGCTTCGTTAGGTCATTTTGGAGTTGCCTGCAAAATTTCAAGTCATTCGGAGATGGTTTGGTTGGGTTTTTGATCAAATGTGTGTTTCAGAAGTTTTTGGAAATCATAGGCTTGAATTGGATGAGAATTTATGGTTTTGATGTTGTTTTTGGTGTTTTAATGGCTCGACAAAGTTTGAATAACCACGTTTGATATGTTGGTATGTTTGTTTGGGGTCCCGAGGGGCTCGGGTTTGATTTCGGGCGTTAAACGAAGAAGATGGAACTTGAAATGCAGCTGAAGCTGCTGTTGTTGGTGCGATCGCACCTGCGATGCTTGGGCCGCAGGTGCGGATATCGCAGGCGCGAGGTTTGGTCGCTGGGGCGGAAGGAAGATCGCACCTGCGAGGTCGTAGGTGCGGGAGATGGGGTCGCTGGCGCGGGCTCTGGGCTTTAAGTGAAGAACCGCTGGTGTGGTCAATATGTCGCCCCTGCGGGCCCGCTGTTGCGATAAAGAGGCCACAGGTGCGAAGGAGGTCGCAAAGGCGGATGGAGGTCCGCACCTGCGATGTCGCAGGCGCAGGAAAAGTATCGCGGGTGCGGGAGCTGGGCAACTTAAGTGGTTTTCGCAGGTGCGGTTGAAAGGTCGCACCTGCGGAGTCGCAGGTGCGAGAAAAGCACCGCAATTGCGGTAATGCCTGGGCAGGACTATAAAAGGCAGCCTTCCCGAAATTAGTCTTCTTTCACCATTTTTACACACGGGTTGGAGGTTTTGAAGGGGTTTTGAAGAGGGATTTCGTTGTTTCTTCAAGGAGGTAAGTTTCTTGGACTCAAAACTCGTTATATTGTGCATTAAGAACGATTTTAGGTTTAAATCTTTGGTAGAAGCAGTAAAAAAATGGTGGTTAGGGCTTGAGGTTTAAGAGAAGAAGAATGGGGGAATTCGAGGACCATTTGAGGTCCGATTTTTGTGTTCTTGGTATGGTTAGACTCGGGAAAGGACAAGGGACCTAGTGTTGTGAAATTTTTTGACTTTCAAGATGTGGGCCCGAGGGCCGGGTTTTGACCGAATTCGGGATTTTTGGTATTTTTGCAAAATTTTGATCGGGGGATCGTTCCTTAGCACATTGTGACACTATGTAATTGATTATTGATATATTTGGAGCATTTGGAGGCCGATTCTCGAGGAAAGGGCCCGACGGAGTAGAGTTGAGCCGGTTTCGAGGTAAGTAACGACTTCAACCTTGGAACTGAGGGGTTCAAAACCCCAATGTACATGCTAATTTATGATAGTTACTATGATACACTCGCCAAGTGACGGGCATATGAGTGTTGGTTGATTTGTTGTGGCCCGGCTTATCCCCAGGCACGGTTTAACTGTTGTTCCACCATGATATCGGTACTGTGAAGGCTATTAATGCGTAGAAACTAAAAGAAACATAACAAGTATAAATGATAAGACTTCATGTCTATATGTGGAGACCGGAAAGGGTCCGTTACTGTTGTTTCTATTGCGAACTTTACTTGTGCATACTCAGTCCTGTTATTATACATGTATTCGTATTTCAGTCTCAGAAATCATTTATTTATCATGCATTGCCATTGTTTGGGCTGTTTACATAATGAGAGTGTTGTGAGGAGACTGGTAATTCTGACTGAGTATGGGCCTAGAGCCAAATGTTGAGATGATATACCCTTCGTGGGCTTGATATATATATAGCGCTTGGGCCATATCCTTGGCGGCCCCTCCGGAGTCTTTACACCCCCAGTGAGCGCACAGTTATTGAGGGATGGATTTCCTTGGACATGGATTTGTCCGAGATATGAGATATTGAGGGATGGATTTCCCTGGACATGGATTTGTCCGAGATATGAGATATAGAGGGATGGATTTCCCTGGTACAGATTATGGATGAGTATGATATCCCGGAGATGGATTTCTCTGAAAGGCTGAATTGGCCTGCTCCCTCGGTACTTAGTGACTGAGTCACCACGTCTTACATGTTACGGGATGGATTTACCTGGGCCAATGGCCAATTATGTGTACCGAGAGGACCACCTGTGAGAGTCGCATGCTACATGAATGGCATTTATTTGTTAGTCACAGATTGTGACTAAGTTCTAGGGTCATTTACATAACATGATTGTCATTGATATTTTCGGTTATTTCTGAAACATTCATTATCCGAATTGTTATTTACGGAGGTTGAGTTCGTCACTACCTCCTCAGACGTAGTTTGTTTTCATTACTTACCTGCACACTGTGTGTGCAGATCCAGGTGCACCAAGATTTGGCGCGGATCGGTGATAGCAGCTTATCTCTCAGATCCGACGAGGTAGCAGCTGGCGTTCGCTGTCCCGTTCCTCTTTTCCTTATTTTCCCTCCTGTATTAGAAATTGGAAACTTAAAACTTCAGTATTATTTCTCAGTTGTATTGATGTTAGTAGCTCATGACTGCGTGACTCCAGATCCTAGATTGATTGTTGGAGCTTATTTCTTCTGTTAGACTGTTTTAAATGATTAAAAATTTCTGTATTTCTATGAGTTGAGCCAATAATGAGTAAATTTCTCTAGTAAATGAATTGCGTATTGTTGTAACGGTTGGTTAGCCTGGTTCCACGACAGGCGCCATCACAACCCGGAAATGGGTCGTGACAA
>MDKH01158264.1:0-19601 GCA_005239495.1 Nicotiana undulata
AGGTTAGGCTCGGCACTTACTCAGTACATGGGGTCGGTTGTACTGATACTATAATGCACTTCTCTATGTTGTGCAGATCCCGCTTCCGGACCCCGTGGGCCGCTCTGAGGGAGTCACCTTCAGTCCGCATCGAGCTTCAAGGTATACCACTGGAGTTCGTGGGCCCTGGAGTCTCCCTACTATTAGTATCATGTTGTCTTATTTCTCCTTCCGCTCTAAATACAATATTGTATTTCCTTTCAGACTTGTATTTAGTATTCTTATAGACAGTCCGTGAGGTTGTGACACCCCGGTTTTGGGATTTTGCGATGTTGTTATCTTTACCATTTCATTATGCGCTTTTCGGAGTATTATTACATTTCTGCTGTAGAACTTTTGAAGTGGCTTTGGTTATTTCAGTAAAGGTTTGAAAGATATTGCTTAATTACTGTCAAGTTGTTTTAAAGATGTCAAAGTGTTGTGTACGTTGGCTTGTCTAGCGGGTTCAACGTTAGACGCAGTCACGGCCTGAAAGGTGGGATTTCGGGTCATGACACAATCCCAATTTTTAGTTGGTCTATTAATAATGAGAACAAGCAAAATAAGAGAATTCGTAAAGAACTTTCTTGTTCTTTAATATTTATCCATGTGAATTCTCTTTCATTTTTGCACATCATACTTAAATTGATATGGCTAAACCAATTATGCCAACTGAATAAATTATCAATATTGATAAAGTTCAGATTTACACCATGACGTGTGCACTTATCAATAAACTCCAAGTTTATTATGATATGGGGTTTTATATCAATAAATATCCACTTTACTGTGGTATTCCTTTATTTGTATAGTACAAACTAGAGAATAAAGCCGGTAACTTCAACATACATATTACCCCGCTACAAGTTGTAGTAATAGAAGATATTAAATCTTTCCTTTATTTATAATCTCAGTATAACCAATCGCTTTCGCGAATACTTTAGAAACTCAATAAATTTCTTTGAGACTTACTACAACATAATAAATTGACATGATAATCAATTGTATTCCTCCAAAATAGTAATAATTGGCTCTTCCAGAGCTCTCAATTAATTTGGTACTACCACATATTCATCAACACCCATGTGGTAATATCACTTTCAAGGGGAAAGTTATAAATTATGGTCATTGTCAACATTATATGCAAGATCTGTTTCTTGCATTAGTGTTATCCTTTAGTAATCACATTGCCAAAATATTTTGGCGTACAATAAGTACATGACCAATGACCATTCATGCCATAATAATGACATTATTTTCTTATATCATCTCAAACCTCCTTTTAGAGGTGAGTGTGGTATATTCACTACCACTAGCACGTTCATATTCTTCAAAGAATGAATATGTATTCATAAATCAGATGTTGTCACATTCTCATCACGAATGGACCATTATCGTCTATATGTGCTTTACAAAATCTCATATCAAATCGATGACAAATATTACTTTCAAAGAGTGAAAGATTATTTTGAGAATTCTTATTATTCTCATTATCACAATGGTGACGATTATAATTTCGTCTATTTCCACGTCCACATCCATTGAAACCTTCACGGTTATAATTCTGTCTTCTTTCAGACTTATCACATATTGCTATCACATTCACTTAAGGGGAATGATAATGAAGCAAATTCAGTGGAACAAGTTTTCACTTCTTTGCCCACAATCATACATGAATTTGATCATGGCAAGACATAGAAATTTTACCATTTCGGGTGGTTATAATTTCTTGCTTACTCTATAAGAGTTATAATCAAAGTTTATTGTCTTTGCTTGCATTTAAAATCAAATTATAAATTCAAAAATTTAAAAGAGAAAAATAAAGTAAAATACTTACCTTAAATCCAGAATTTAGTCATGAAGAAAGTTCATGGAACAATTGACAATCATTATGCTCAATCCCAAAACTTCTACTCAATTGGTTAGAGTCTCGTGCTAATAACGTGTTATGAAACATAAAAGAAGAAGAACAATATTGCAGAGAAAGAGAGAGAATTCTTATTGAATCTTGGGATGAAATACAATGGAATAAAACCCCTCTATTTATAGGAAAAAAGTGACTTAGCCACCAAGTAACAAACCCTAGAATCTCTCTAGAATATAGACATTCACCATAAATAGAATTCTATTTATAACAATATTCCTTTTTACTTGTCACTTTACGCATATTAAGAGAAGGCAATTTTTTTTCCTATTATACCAACAATATTTATTACTCATTTTCTAAAAATCAAAAAAATATGCATCAATTAATATGGGTATCATGGTAAAATTATGCACTTCATTTATTATTTCTTAAAGGGCGTGAAAAGTCAAATCGTACCAAGTAAAAGTAAACAGAGGGAGTTTACGAAGTGGTGGGAAACCAATACTATCCAATGTTTTAAAAGGCGTGGGCGTAAGGCGACGCGTTCTACATAAGTGTCAGCGAGGCGTAAGCTTCGAGGCACGGGGCGTAGGCCCCATAGGTATTTAATTTTTAATATTTTATAAAATAATATATTTACGATAAATATTTATAAACAGGTAAAATTGCATAAGGATTGAAGAAAACTATAAATATGTGATATATATATATATATATGTTCTCCATCCTCACAAAAAAAAACTAGTCAAAATAATCTATTATACGCTACTTAGAAGCACAAGTAACTTGAGTCGAAAAGAATAAAGTTTTCCACATGAAGGAAAAAAAAGGATGACTAACCTGCAGTTTGAACTTTGAACTTGCTACTATGAATGAGAATATAGTTCTCTTTGAATTTGTAAAAAAACAAAATTGAATATTAGTTCCTTTCAGGATATATTAGCAGACTAGCGCACAAGATAAAGAATTGAGAAAGTCCATGAATTAGGGTTTCAATCAATAAAAAAGGTCTTGACTTTTAAATTTAATATATTTCAGTTCCTTTTTAGAACTTTTGAATAATTACCAAGCCGAATTTTGAGAATTTGGGTATTATATGAAGGACTTATTCAACAAAATTTATTTTAATTTGAAAAAGTCTTTGGGGCTTACGCCTCACTAAAAAAACGCGCCTCAAACGCCTGGACGTACGTCCGGAACGGTCGGGCGTACGCCTCTTGAGTAGGGGTGGGCATATTTCGGTTGGAATCGAAAAAACCGACCGAACCGATTTTTTTTTTTTCGGTTTTGGTTTTTCGGTTTGTTCGGTCGGTTTCGGTTTAAAATTTTATGTTCAGTTTTCGATTTTTAAGATTTTTAATTCGGTTAACCGAAAAACCGATTATTTATATATAGGTTCTTTAAGTTATATATATGTTAAGCCCATAGATAATAAATTAATACTATTTGGTCCAATCTATCAAAGACTCAACCCAATTAAGTAAGTCCATCAACTTCCCAATCTTAAAGAGTTTCACTCTATTAAAACTTCCATAGCGTATATGATAAATACCGGGAGGATTTCACACAGAGTTATAATTTACACTATGTTTGAATTTTATGATCCATAATAGTGTGCAAAGGATTTATTTTTAATAAACACAATATTTCCAACAATTTCAAAGTTTTGGGAAAAAATAATAAATTCATCGGTCCTATTATTACATTGAAGGAGCTTAATATGATAATGTTCAAACCGAACCGAAATAACCGAACCGAAATTAGAAAAACCAAACTGAACCGAACTTATTTCAGTTCGGTTTCGGTTACTACTTTTACAAAATCGAAAACTGAATAACCGAACCGAACCGACCGAATGCCCACCCCTACTCTTGAGACTTTCGCCCCACATTATCGCCTCAGGGCGTTTTTGGCATGCTCGCCCCGAAAATGCCTCTTAAAACACTGATACTATCCAAATTATTATAGTCAAACATTAAGCCCTTATTTATAGTACTCCATCCGTTCACTTTTACTTGTCCACTTTGGACTTTGCACGCCTCTTGAGAAACAATAAATAAAGAGCATAATTTACCATGATACCCATATAATTGGTGTATAGTCTTAATGAATTTGAAAAATGATTTGGAATGAGTAATTAATGCTAAGGGCAAAATAGAAAAAATAAAAAAAAATCTCTTGATAGGCGAAAAATGACAAGTAAAAAAGAAAATTTATTTTTACTTGACAACTAAAAGTAAACGGAGGAAGTAAATTTTTGGCAATTCATTTATGAAAAAAAGGAGAAAAGAATGTGTCACTGGCCCGATTTCTCTCCGTGGGATATCTTGATTGCACCTAGTCTCTAAGACTGAATACAAAATCAAGGGAGCAGGTAGTTCAACTAAGCATGTTGCACAAATTGCAAGTAAGAGTTAAGACACGTTGACATGCGACATTAGGCTAAACATGATGGCTACACATGCTAGGGCAACTCAGTTAAGGAATTAAAAGAAAAACTATTCAGCAAGAACCAGCTTTTTCAATATTTAACCCGAGTACGCACTCGTCACCACGCGTGCACGGCCTTCATGTATTACAAATACCATAACAGTACCAAAACCTAAGGGGAGTTTCCCCCACACAAGGTTAGACAAATCACTTACCTCAAACCAAGCTCAATCAATCAATAAGAATGCCTTTCCCTCGACTTTCCGACTCCGAACGATCCAAATCTAGTCAAAAGAAATTGCATACTATAAATATAACTATAAGAAACTAATCTAAATAAAGAAATCATGATTTTATTAAGACATTAGAAAATCGCCCCAAAACCGGCCCACGTCTCAGAATCGGGTAAAGGTCATAAAATCCGAACATCCAATCGATATCAAGTCCAACCATACAAGAATTACTCAAATTCGACCTCACATCGCCTTTCAAATCCCTGAACTTTAGCCTAGGAAGTCTTTCAAAATTTTCCGAATTTCTACCATGAAAACCCTAGATTTAAGGCTGAAATCTTATGAAATGTAATGGGTAATTGAAAGAAAGTAGGTTAGAATCACTTTACCAATGAATTGAGGAAGAATAGTTCTTGGAAGAATCGCCATTAAGGTCTTTAGGGTTGAAAATTGGGAAGAATCGAAAAAATTCCATCTAACTCAGCTTAAGTCCATGCGCAAATGTCACAATTGCGACCAATTCCGAACCCCGCAAATGTGAAAAACACTTCGCAAAAACAAAGGTCTCACACTTCTGCTGCTATCTCAATTGCGATGGTCTGTTCGCAAATGTGAACTTTGCTCTCCCAATCCCACTTCGCAAATGCGAATTCTTCTTAGCAAATGTGAGGCTTGCACTTGCGAGCCAGACCTCGCAAATGCGAGATCTGCACACAACACCAGAACACACACTTGCACCAGCTATAATTCTAAATCCAAATTCACTTTGTAGCTTATCCGAAACTCACATGAACCCACGGGGCTCCAAACCAAACACACAAATCCAAAAACCTCATACAAACTCGCTCATGGGATCTCTAGCACAATCACCACCATGTGTGTGGCATGGCGTCTGATCACGACTTGATTGTTGAAAAAAATTGGATGATTATGAAGAATAAAATATTTAGCTTGAGGCGCGTTGATAATTAGGATTTTTACCTTGTTTTCCGCCTTTTCTTGCTTAAGTTTGGGTTATAATTGTACACGGAATAGCCCCAAAAAGCTTGTGGGTTATTCTTGTTGCAGGTTTGAGCCAAAAATGATGACAAACAATAAGAACTCTGCTAAAAAGGAGTGAATCTTGCACAAATACCAAGAACAACAAAATGCATACCTAAAGTGTCCACCGCGGTCGCGGTCCATCTACCGCGGACCGCGGTGGTGAAGTTCAGAGACCCTTTTTCGGAGGCCAAATCCCACCGCGGTCGCGGTCCACCCTCCGCGGACCGCGGTGGCTAGTTTCAGAGGCCCATGCAAAGGCCAAGTTCCCACCGCGGTCGCGGTCCATCCTCCGCGGACCGCGGTGCTAAGCTTCAGAAGACCCCGTTTAAGGCCCATAGACTACCGCGGCCGCGGTCCGCAGTCGAGAGCTTCAGAGACTCAACAACTAAAGGCCAAAGAAGTCCACCGCGGTCCGCGGTAACCCCGCAGGGGTATTTTTGTCCAGAATTCTGGCTGAGTATAAATAGCTTATTTTGTAATTTTCTTAGGGGATCTATCATACCAGTGACGGCAGGAGCTCGTGAATAGTATTCTTTTTCATCTTTGTGCTATTTTCTTGTGATTTTAACATTGAACCTTTGTGGTTATTGTTATAAATCATTAATACAGGTTCTATTTCTTCTCTTTCATTGAATTCATCTTTGATTATGAGTAGTTAGACTCATTAGCTAGGGTTGTTGCTAAACCCTAGTGTGGGTATTTAATGTGTTTCTAAAACTAGGGTTTGGATATTTATGGGTGTTTGTTATTTGGGTTAATTTAGGGTTCTTATTGCTATAATTAGTGGTTGCAAACACTAATTGACCTTCAATTGACTTGGGTCCTTCTTGAGAAAGAGGAATCGAGTCTAGAAAATTGGTCCAACAAGGAATTAGGACATAATCAAGAGATTTGTAGTCCCAATGAATTGGGTTGAATACAAAAATGGTAAAACCATACTTGAGTCCTAATTAATGGGTTAAATCTCGAAAGAGTAATACCTTACTTGAACCTCAATTGATTGCTTATTTGACACCCAATTGACCTCGAGAGAGGTAATTAGGGCAAAGCCACTCAAACTACCGAGAGGTATAGAGTGGGCAATTTCGTGCATTGGTTATAGCATTATCCCTAATTAACATCCTTGCCTTAGGAACTTGAAATCCGTTGAGTACTCGCCTAGGTAAAAGTCATAACCCTAGTGCCTTTATCCATATAAGAAAATAACTTCAAAATAAATTAGCTAGTTAATTTGCATTCAACAACAGTATAATTATTAGTCGTAGATTGAAAACAACCAAAATATGAGAAGTGTAATTAGAAACACAAGACACCACTAGATCATATAGACACTCACTCCAAATATTAACTCCCTGAGGATTCGATCCCGACCTATCGGGTAAAAGACGCACCGTCCCTTGTCTTCCTACTAATATAGTAGTGAGGGTGAGAGCCGATCACTTTTTGGCGTCGTTGCCGGGGAGTTATACGGTGTTGATTATCTACGTGAATAGTAGTGTTAAGTGGTTTTCTTTCCTTCTTATATTAACGTGTGTGTGAATCATTTTAGTTCTTATGTCAAATCCATTGGGAAACATCGTGGAGGAGGTATACAACAACCAAGAAAAGGAAATAAACCAAGTACCTCCTCTCAGGCGAGGCCGGCCGGCCAATATTAATGAGGACATTCAGGATCCTCCTCCACCTCCAGCTACTAGAGCTGCACCTCGGGTTCTTCCAAACGAGGGGTATGCTAGTGCCATTGTCCCGCCGAGGATTCGAGCGGGAAATTTCCAGATTACAAATGTGATGCTAACCCTCCTAGAGCAACATGGGTATTTCACCGGAGCCGCGCACCAAAATGCTTATAAACATCTCAAGGGCTTCGTGGATACCTGCTGGGGAAGTAAACAGACAAATGTCTTGGAGGATGCATTACGACTCCGGTTATTCCCTTTTTCTCTTCGAGGGAAAGCACTTGACTGGCTCGAGTGGCTTCCCAACCATTCAATATCAACTTGGGATGAGCTCGCGGACAAATTCATTGCCAAATTCTTTTCCCCGAGTCATATGGTGGCGCTTCGTGATGAAATCTTGGCCTTCAAACAAGAACCCAATGAGACCTTGCATGAGATATGAGAGAGATTTAGGACCATGGTTAAGGAATGTCCAAACAACGACATGACTGAAGCCATGACCCAACAGACTTTCTACGGAGGGATTAACACCGTGAATCAATGTGTGGTCAATCAGTTGGCCGGTGGAAACTTTATGAAGTTGTATTACCCCGAGGCATGTGAGATTCTAGATGAGATGGCCTACACATCATCGGCTTGGCAAAGTAGAGCTAATGTACCACAGGGTGAGTCCGGTGTGAATAGTCTCCATAAAGAGCTCCAAGAGCAAGGGCAAGCAATTGCCGATCTCACTACCACTATGAACCAACTTGCCAAAGCCCAACTCCAACAATTGCAAGGGCCAAAGCAAGTACATGCCATGGAGGGAGTGAACGTATTAGGGAATCAAAGGAGACCTCGAGGGAATTCTAAGCAAAACCATAATGATCAAGGTGACCAAGGGCCTAATGGGTATGGCCAAGAAGAAGAGTATGATGACCAAGAAGAAGATGTGATGTATGCAAACAACTACCAAAGTCAAGGCAATAATCAAAACAACAATCAAAATTGGAGAAACCAAGGCAACAATCAAAGTTGGGAGAATCAAAGACCAAGAAATTGGAATAACAACAATAATGCTCGGAATTGGGGGAACAACAATGATCGACAATGGGGGAACAACAATGATGACAATTGGAATGGAGGCAACAACAACAACAACTGGGGTGGAAATGGCAACCGGGGGTCGGGTTTCCAAAGGCCCCCGATGTACCAACAACCAAGCAACCCACCTCCGTACCAATCTCAAGGGCAAAGCTCATCTAGCAATGATATGGGAAGAATTGAAAGCATGTTCAAGCAGACGATGGAGCGAAATGCGGACTCCGATGCTCAGTTGGCCTCTCATAATACCTCCATTAGGAACCTTGAAGTACAAATGGGCCAAATTTCTCATGCCTTAAACACACTCCCAAAGGGCCGAGTGATACGGTGGTGAACCCCAAGGGTGGGAACAATAACAATACCGGTCACGCCATGGCGGTGACCACGAGAAGTGGAAAAGGTGGTGAAGCAAGTACTTCTAGGCAAAGGAAGATTGTTATTGATGATGATATGCCCCAAGAAGAGTTACCGGTTGAAGTTGAACAAGTGGTGGATGAGCCAACCACAAGTGAGGTGAGAATTGACATACATGATAATGGGGAGGATTTGGAAAGGGCCGTGAACCCGTCTAGGGAACACGTGATTGATACGCCAGAACCGGTGGTCCCACAAGCCAAAGCACCATTGCCTAGGACACCTCCTACCTACCCTCAAAGGTTGGCCAAACAAAAGCAAGAGACTCAATTCAAAATGTTTATTGATATGATGAAGGGTCTCTCCATCAATGTCCCGTTGGTTGAGGCCTTGGAACAAATGCCCGGATACGCTAAGTTCATGAAGGACTTAGTCACTAAAAGCGGTCCATGGAGTGTGAAACCATCAAGATGACTCACCAAGTGAGTGCTAAAGTTCACTCCATGGCACGAAAACTTGAGGATCCGGGAGCTTTTACCATTCCTTGTACGATCGGGAGTGCGGACTTTACCAAAGCCTTGTGTGATCTTGGGGCGAGTATTAACCTGATGCCATACTCAGTTTTTAAAACTTTGGGAATCAGGAAACCTAGGGCAACCTATATGCGTTTGCAAATGGCGGATATGTCAATGAAGAGGCCCCTAGGGATAATTGATGATGTGCTAGTGGGGGTGGACAAATTTATATTGCCTGCGGATTTTGTCATTCTAGACTGTGAAGTTGATTATGAGGTCCCCATTATATTGGGAAGGCCCTTCCTTGCCACGGGGAAGTCCTTGGTAGATGTAGAAGCTGGGGAGCTCACTTTTCGAGTGGGCAATAAGAAGGTGGTCTTTCATGTGTGTAAATCAACGAAGCAGCCTAACAGTACAGAAGTTTGCTCTTTTATGGACCTCGTGACTGAGGTTATTATTGATGATGCAAGTTCTATGATCCATGTTGATGATCTAGTGGAGTTGACCTTATTGAATCACGAGGACTCCGTAGTGGATGGTGTTCTTGAAAGTACCAATGCCCTTCAAGACATGGGTTCTTACTCCTATGGCCCCAGAAAGCTATCATTGGACCTGGAGAACCGGAAGACTCCACCAACAAAGCCTTCTATTGAAGAGCCTCCGAATCTGGAGTTGAAGCCACTATATTCCCACCTCAAGTATGAATATCTTGGTCCATCTCGTACTTTACCTGTTATTCTTTCCTCTTGACTAACCCAATTGCAGGTAGACTCAACTTTAAATGTGCTAAGAAGGAGGAAGAAAGCATTAGGATGAAATCTTGCGGGTATTCGGGGTATTAGCCCCGCTTTTTGCATGCACAAAATCATATTGGAGGATGGAGCAAAGCCCTCGGTGGAACATCAAAGGAGACTCAACGAGGCAATGCAAGAGGTGGTGAAGAAGGAGATCATAAAATGGCTCGATGCGGGAGTTGTCTATCCCGTTTCGGATAGCGCATGGATTTCTCCGGTCCAATGCGTTCCGTAAAAGGGTGGAATAACGGTGATCCAAAATGACAAAAATGATCTCATTCCCACAAGAACGGTCACTGGATGGCGGGTGTGTATGGACTACCTCAAGCCCAACAAGGTGACCCGCAAGGACCACTTTCCCTTGCCATTCGTGGATCAAATGTTGGATAGGTTTGCGGGTCGGGCTTTCTACTGTTTTCTTGACAGGTATTCTGGCTATAATCAAATTTTAATTGCCCCGGAGGATAAAGAGAAGAGCACTTTTACTTTCCCATATGGCACTTTTGCCTTCGCCTGTATGCCCTTCGGACTTTGCAATGCACCGTCCACTTTCCAAAGGTGTATGATGGCAATCTTTACAGACATGGTGGAAGAATTCCTGGAGGTGTTTATGGATGACTTCAGTGTAGTAAGGAACTCCTTTGATGAGTGCTTGAGAAATCTTGACAAGGTCCTCGCTCGTTGTGAAGAAACCAACTTGGTGTTGAATTGAGAAAAGTGTCACTTTATGGTGGAAGAAGGTATAGTTTTGGGCCATAAGATCTCGAGGAATGGTATTGAGTTTGATAAAGCAAAAATTGAAGTGATCTCTAAGTTGCCACCACCAACTTCGGTTAGAGGATTCCGGAGCTCCCTTGGTCACGCCGGATTCTATCGGCATTTTATTAAGGATTTCTCTAAGGTGGTCAATCCGTTGTGAAAGTTGCTTGAGAAGGATGCTAAATTTCATTTCGATGAGCATTGCATGCATGCCTTTGAACTTTTGAAACACAGGCTCACTACAACTCCTATCATCACGGTGCCGGATTTGAGCTCACCCTTCAATCTTATGTGTGACTCGAGTGATGTAGCTGTGGGTGTTGTGTTGGGCCAGAGGGTGAACAAGATTTTTCACCCTATATATTATGCTAGAAAAATGATGAATTCGGATCAAATGAATTACACTGTCACGGAGAAGGAGCTCTTGGCAATAGTCTTTGCTATGGAGAAATTTCGTCCTTACTTGATGGGTGCCAAGGTCATAGTTCACACTGACCATGCGGCACTCTGGTACCTCATGACCAAAAAGGATTCCAAAGTGAGACTTATGTGTTGGGTATTGTTGCTTCAAGAGTTCGACTTGGAGATAGTGGATAGAAAAGGAAGTGAAAACCAAGTGGCCGACCATCTTTCTCGATTGGAGGAGCAAGGTCGACCTTGCGATGGACTTGAAATTAATGACAGTTTCCCTAATGAGCAACTTCTTTCGGTGTCAATGCAAGAAATGCCATGGTTTGCCGACATCGCCTACTATCTTGTCACGGGTGTTGTCCCTTGTGAGCTCTCTTCGAGACAAAGGAAGGAGCTTAGGAGGGATATCTTGGACTTTTATTGGGATGAGCCATATTTATTCAAGATTTGCACTGATGGGGTTGTCCGGCGATGTGTACCGAAAGAAGAACAAAGGTCAATTCTTGAGTCGTGCCACTCCTCACCGTATGGTGGCCATCATGGAGGGGCAAGGAATGCTTCAAAGGTGCTGAGCTGTGGTTTCTTTTGGCCTACATTGTACAAGGATGTCGGTGATCTAGCCAAAAGGTGTGATGAGTGTCAAAGAGCCGGGTAATTTCAAAGAAAGATGAGATGCCTCTCAATTCTATTCTAGAAGTGAATATTTTTTATGTGTGGGGTATCAATTTCATGGGCCCATTTGTGAGCTCTTGTAGGAACACGTACATTCTAGTGGCAGTGGATTATGTTTCTAAATGGGTTGAGGTTGTGGCTTTACCCAACAATGAGTCCCGGAGTGTTATTGCTTTCCTCAAGAAGAACATCTTTACAAGGTTTGGCACACCTCGTGCTATTATTAGTGATAGGGGGTCGCATTTCTGCAACAAAGCCTTTGACACCTTGCTTGCCAAGTATGGTGTCAATCACAAAGTCACCACCCCCTACCATCCTCATGCAAGTGGCCAAGTGGAAGTCTCCAACAGGGAAATAAAGAGTATATTGTCAAAGACGGTCAATGCTAATAGGAGCGATAGGGCAAAGAAGTTGGATGATGCTCTATGGGCGTACATGACCGCTTACAAGACCCCAATCGGTATGTCTCCATACCGGTTGGTGTTTGGGAAAGCTTGACATCTTCCGGTGGAGTTAGAGGACAAGGCTATGTGGGGCCTTGAAAAAGTTGAACCTTGAATGGGATGTGGCGGCCAACCTGCGTGTGGAGCACCTTAATGAACTCGACGAATTCAGATTCCAAGCTTACTCCAGTTCGTCCTTGTACAAGGACAAAATGAAGTACCTTCATGACAAGTATGCTCGGGGCAAGGATTTCAAAGCCGGTGACTTGGTTATATTGTTCAATTCTCGGTTAAGGCTATTTCCGGGAAGCTAAAGTCAAAATGGAGCGGGCCTTTCGAAGTAGTGTTTGTGACTCCATTTGGTGCTATTGATCTAAAGAACAAGAGTGGAGAAATTTTCAGATTTAATGGGCACAAGGTCAAGCACTACCTTGGCAAGATTGATGACAGCCACATAGTGGCACTTCTCCATCTAAAATGAACTTGGTAGCATGCGTCGTGTCGTGACGTTAAATCAGGCGTTTCTTGGGAGGCAACCCATGTGTCTTTATCTTTGCTTTTCTTTGATTTATTTTTGGTAGTATAGGACTCATTTTTGCGCTAACTGGTTTTTGGATGTTGTAGGATTATTTTGGCACAGGAAATAAGCTAAGTGTGGAAAAAGCAACTCTCTGAAGTTGGCTCCGCGGTCGCGGTCCCTTTTTCGCGTTCCGCGGAGCCCTCTCCTACACAAACAAGTCCTCTGAAGTTTGCACCGCGGCCGCGGTCCGCGGTGCCCTAGTAACAGGAAGATGCTCTCTAAAGTTGCCTTCGGGACCGCGGTTGGTTCTATGCGGTCCGCGGTGACCGTTTGTTTCAAACTCTTGGACATCACATGACCGCGGACCGCAATCGCTTTTTCGCGGTCCGCGGTGGGTAAGTGAAGTGGACCCCAGTTCCCTCTACAAATAGACCTTTAGGGTTTCATTTCACACTTTACGCACTTTAACTCTCCAGAGCAAACATTTTCACTGTGTCTCAAGCCTATTACTTCCAAGTTGCATTTTCATTCATCAACTCTTCATCCAAATATCTAGTAAGTGTAATTATGATTAATTAAATTCTTAATTTTATTATTTTTTCATTATTTGGTAGATTTTCTTCTCTTTTTCATGATTTTTCTTTTCTAGGCCTTTATTCAAGTTAGGGTTAATTCATTTTGCTCAATTTAGACCCTTTGCATCTAGTTTCACTGATTGAACACATGGGGTTTTAACTAAATGGGCATTTGAACGTGAAAAGGTGTTAAAATTTGAAACCCTAACTGGTGGTTTGAGCGCGGTCCGCGGTCCTTTCTTTGCGGACCGCGGTGATTAAGTTATATAATCATACATCGATGACCGCGCACCGCGGTCACTTTTTTTGCGGTCTGCAGTCCTTCAACTTTAGACAATAGGTTCTCTGAATCTACCCTCACCGCGGCCGCGGTCCATTTTTCGCGGTCTGCGGTGCCTATATTCAGAAAGGTAAATTGGTCATAAGTCCTCCATCGCGGACCGCGATCGCTTTTATGTGGTTCGCGGTCCCTGTTCTGCAAATCATCTGTGTGTCTGTGTTTGTTTATGCTATCCACTCTTTGGGCACTAACAATGTTAAATGTTTTGAACTTGCAGAGAATGGTTCAATCACGTGGTGGTGGCCGTAAACCTGGTGGCAGGGGTGAGTCATCCCGGGGGAAAGGCCGAGGAACAATCAAACTGGCCCCGGCAGGCCATGAAAGAGACGAGAAAGGCAATCAGAGCTATGTACAGAGTTGCTTCCCAATCAGGAAGTGAATATGTACCCTCCGAGGGAGAATCTTCAGAATCTATACCTGAGCACTACCCAGACTTCCCGGAGAGGTTCCGGCTGACCAATGAACCATCTGTCTCTCCCCCTACCCCAGCACCAGCCAACTCTGAGTCGTCTGACGGCTCAGCAGCAGGGAGTGGCCACACAGACTCCACTTCCCCCACAACTTCACTATCGGGTGACCATTCCGGAGATGAAGCAGCGGTAGATGCACCCCAAACAAGGGGTGAACCCCAAGTTGGGGGAGTGGAGAGAACAAGAAACCCGGTGGTGTGGAAAGATAGATTTGTCAGTGAGGCAGCTTTTCACCAATTTCGGGACTGGTGGCCGAAGAGAACACTGATAGTGGAGCGCAAGTTCACCACCAAAGATCTTTTGCCACACAATCCAAATGTGAAGAGGCAATTCACAGAGAGAAGGGGCCGAGACTACTTTTCTTGCTACTTGTCGGACGCAAATGAACACCTAGTAAAGGAGTTTTACACAAATCTGTCTTTTCTAAAGATGGACTCCAAAGCTACCATGGTGAGGAATCTCACGATACCATTTGATGGGGTTGCTTTGAATGCTTATTTGGAGATGGATGAGGTAGATGACACACAATACCGGGAAAAGTTGGAGGCGGGTGATGAGGCCCGTCATTGGCTAGCTGAATACTTGGCCATTCCTGGTGGGTCCCCTGACTGGTTGCAAGCAGGGAGGACTATTTTCAGAAGAACATTGAATTTTGAGGCTAAGGGCTGGGAGACGTTCGTGTGCAACAGGCTTGACCCCTCCTTCCATGAAAACACCATTCCTCTCCGATTGCTGCTATTATGGCAGGGTTCCCGATTAATGTCGGGAATATTATGTCCACCATCATCAACAGAGTGGTAAATGAAGGTGATCGAGCCTACCCTTTTCCCAACTTCCTAACTATGTATTTTGAGGATCAACAGGTGGAAAAGAGAGGGTTTGATGTGAAGGTGAGGAAAAAAGCCCCTTTCTCTTGGTATGATTTGCAAAGTGATGACAACTCGAATAGCAAAAAGTTCAAGGATATGTCCATTGCATCCACTGGCCAGTCTGAAGAGCCATTGGTTGTAATGGAGTCTTCTCAGCCTGAGTCAACCATCCCAAAGAGTGATCCATGTCCCTCCACTTCTGCTGACCCAACCATTCCTTCATCCCGAGCATATCCTCTGACTGCCCACAGACTCAGCCAATCACTTGCCAGTATAAACAACTGGATGCGGGCAACTACCTCTAAGATGTCTGTGCTTTCTACGTCTGTGGCAGCCCAGGCTACTCCTCCCCCACCACAGGTACCACAATCCGTTGAGGACTCCCTCAAGGAACTTCTGGCCAATTAGAAGAAAATCCTTGAGAACCAGAAGTTAATTTTGACAGTTGTTGGTGCACACGGGCAAGCTTTAAAGGATCTTACAAAGGAGACTAAGAGGCTCAAGAAGACCCGAGCTTCAAAGGAATCAGTAAAGGAGCTGAGAAAGGAGGTGGACAAGCTTAAGGCGGATCACCTACCATTGGAACTATTTTTCCATGACCCAACTGCCCAGCCAGAGCAGGAGCCAGAGCCAGATAGGCCAGCAAAGAGGAGGAGGGTACTGCCCCATACAGAGGGCATTCAATTAGTCTTGGCAGACCCACCAGTGCAGGCTCAGGCTAAAGAGCAGACCCAGCCCCAGGTTCAGGAGGAGGCACAGAGAACAGAGGGACAATCCCAGTTTCCACCACAGCCCACAGACCCAGCACAGGCAGACCCCGCACAGGCACATGACCCCACACAGGCTGAGGGCCAATAGGGAGTTTTCTTTACTCTCTCTCCCATTATTAAGCTATTTTTGCTAGATAGCATTGAGGACAATGCTAGTTTTTAGTTGGGGGAGTGACCCTATTTTGATTTTTGGATTATGATGGTGACTGTATAATTCAGACTATTTTTCTTTTTATTATGCTTTGTTTTCATTTTTGGTATGTAAATAACTTTACTATTTCAGTACTTTTATTATCTTTCACTTTTGGTATGTATAAAGTTACTTTCCATTGTAAATATTCACCCCCTTATGTATATTCGACTAAATCCCCTCATGTACATATTCATTTTATCCTACGCATTTTACTTTCTGCATTTTTCTTGTTTTATAGCTTCTTATTTTTCTTTCATAGCTTCTTGTTTTGAATTTTTCGCGTGCAATAAGCCTTTGGTTTTCTTAACGCCACGGTTCTTTCCAAAGGTTGAATTTGTGTGAATCGGGTGGTTCTTCCCAAGGATGGGTGGTGTGACGATCTTCTTAAGGGTTTGAGTCTGTTTTTCTTTTTGTTTCTTTTTAATAGTAGTGAATAAAGGTGCCTCAAGAAAAGCTTCACTTGGGCTTAACACATTTGTCTTTGATCTCATCGTCAAAAACAAATTGTTGTGTTTAGGATGGTGAAAGTTGTGATCTTGAGACTCTTGTGTTGGCCGATAATTATCAAGTGGTTTTTCGGAACCATTCTGTTGCTCAAAGCATGACTAAAGGTCTTTGCGGGCCCCCGACTCTGTTTCTTTAGCAATCCCGTAGCTTGAGTGGTGAGAGTTTGAATTGCAAGTACAAGTCTCGTGCCATTAGTCTAGAACTTGCCCTGAATGTTTGTCTAGGCGAAATCCTAAGTGTAGTTTGACTTGAGAAGTGACTATAGGCTCTCCTTGATCCGAATAATGAATTGATCATTGTCATGGCCTACCAAAGTAAATTTCCCTAGTCAACCCTTTTGAGCCTTAAACCCTTTCTTTCAAAAACCATGCTATAAGCCTTTACCCATTTTGACCCTCTCTTGGCACCCGATCTTTTCTTAGCACTAGAAAAAAAAAACATAAGTGTGGGGGAGAGACGAGGGATGTAATAAAGTGAAAAAGAAGGCACAAAAGAAATAAAAGGAAAGGCAATGAAAAAGAAAGAAAAGAAACATAAAAAAAAACAAGTAGAAGAAATAAAGGGAATCAATGAAAGAATGCGATCAAAGGTATGGAATGCCTAGAAAAAGGGAAAAGTGAATTGAATGAACAAAAATGTGTGACAGTATGTCTCTCAAACCCTTCAAAAAGAGTTAAAATGGCTCAAAGAGTCAGATAATGTAAAAACAAAAATAAAGTGCTTAAGGAAATATAAAGCTCACTTTGACCAAATACTTCCTACCCTTGACCAAAAGCCTTCATCATGTGCCCACAAAAGCCCTATATGATCTCGAGTCGAATGAAACTTACATTAGTGGTGACTTACATAAGGGGCAAGCTTATGGTACTTTGAGCCGGACTTGAGTCTTTTCTTTGAGAGAGATGAGCGAACTCCCAATTTCCTCGTTCTGAGCATTACAATTCTAAAGTGAGGTGCTCAGGGAGAGTTGAGGAGTATGAGTTTGGGTTCCACAATGACCAAAGTGGTAGTAAGAGTTTCATTGATGAGTCGTGTCAACTCTTGATGCTCTTGTATCGCACTTGAATCCATGGTTTTAAAAAGGGTCAAATGTTGTTAATGATTCATTTGCATTAAGGGCAATTGTTAGTCCCAATTTATGCTAGATGAGGTTACCTTAACATAGCCGAATTTTCTTGGAATCACTCATAGGGGTGGGGCTTATTTTGTTTGCTTGAGGACAAGCAAAAACTTAAGTTTGGGGGAGTTGATAACTAGAGTTTTTACCTTGTTTTCGCCTTTTCTTGTTTATGTTTTGGTTATAATTGTACACGGAATAGCCCCAAAAAGCTTATGGGTTATGCTTGTTGCAGGTTTGAGCCAAAAATGATGCCAAACAGTGAGAACTCTGCTAAAAAGGAGTGAATCTTGCACAAATACCAAGAACAACAAAATGCATACCTAAAGTGTCCACCGCGGTCGCGGTCCATCTTTTGCGGACCGCGGTGGTGAAGTTCAAAGACCCTTTTTCGAAGGCCAAATCCCACCGGGGTCGCGGTCCACCATCCGCGGACCGCGGTGGCTAGTTTCAGAGACCCATGCAAAGGCCAAGTTCCCACCGCGGTCGCGGTCCATCCTCCGCGGACCACAGTGCCAAGCTTCAGAAGACCCAGTTCAAGGCCCACAGACTACCACGGTCGCGGTCCATTTACCGCGGTCCGCAGTCAAGAGCTTCAGAGACTCAACAACTGAAGGCCAAAGAAGTCCACCACGGACCGCGGTCGACTTTACGCGGTCTGCGGTAACCCCGCAGGGGTATTTTTGTCCAGAATTCCGGCTGAGTATAAATAGCTTATTTTGTAATTTTCTTAGGGGATCTATCATACCAGTGACGACAAGAGCTCGTGAATAGTATTCGTTTTCATCTTTGTGCTATTTTCTTGTGATTTTAACATTGAACCTTTGTGGTTATTGTTATAAATCATTAATATGGGTTCTATTTCTTCTCTTTCATTGAATTCATCTTTGATTATGAGTAGTTAGACCCATTAGCTAGGGTTGTGGCTCAACCCTAGTGTGGGTATTTAATGGATTTCTAAAATTAGGGTTTGGATATTTATGAGTGTTTGTTATTTGGGTTAATTTAGGGTTCTTATTGCTATAATTAGTGGTTGCAAACACTAATGGACCTTCAATTGACTTGGATCCTTCTTGAGAAAGAGGACTTGAGTCTAGAAAATTGATCCAACAAGCAATTAGGACATAATCAAGAGATTGGTAGTCCCAATCAATTGGGTTGAATCCAGAAATGGTAAAACCATACTTGAGTCATAATTAATGGGTTAAATCTCGAAAGAGTAATACCCTACTTGAACCTCAATTGCTTTCTTATTTGGCACCCAATTGACCTCGAGGGAGGTAGTTAGGGCAAAGCCACTCAAACTACCGAGAGGTATAGAGTGGGCAATTTCGTGCATTGGTTATAGAATTATCCCTAATTAACATCCTTGCCTTAGGAACTTGAAATCCGTTGAGTACTCGCCTAGGTAAAAGTCATAACCCTAGTGCCTTTATCCATATAAGAAAACAACTTCAAAACAAATTAGTTAGTTAATTTGCATTCAACAATTGTATAATTATTAGTCGTAGATTGAAAATAACCAAAATATGAGAAGTGTAATTAGAAACACAAGACACCACTAGATCATATAGACACTCACTCCAAATATTAACTCCCTGAGGATTCGATCCCGACCTATCGGGTAAAAGACGCACCGACTCTTGTCTTCCTACTCATATAGTAGTGAGGGTGAGAGTCGATCACGTGTCGAAGACACTGTCCTTAAGGATATTTCGCCCACACCAAGAAGAATATAATTAGGTGCTTTTTCCAAGATTCAACAAGCTCTTCTAGTATAACTGGGAGCAGAAACAACAAAGACTTATAAGAATAAAATCCAACACAAAAGAAAAGGAAAAAAAAATTAACTTTTTTTTTGCACACCCTTGGAAGATGAAAACAATATATATATATATATATATATATATATATATATATATATATATATATATATATATA
>ML255358.1:2372-39700 GCA_005239495.1 Nicotiana undulata
CGGAGGTAGCTGTCCAGCGTCCACAGCTTCTCCATTTCCCTTCCTTATGTAGTCTTAGCATTGATTCAGAGACATATATTATAGCTTTAGAAGAGTTAGTTTATTTATTCTTAGATGCTCATGACTATTGACTCCAGTTCTTGGGAGGTTGTTTAGGTTAATATGGGAACGCTAATACTTTATTATATTAATTATGATGTGGTTGCTTGCTTATTATTTAATTGTGAACTATTATAATTGAACAAAAAGCGCAGTAAGGTGATGGTTGGCTAGCCTAATTCCACGATAGGCGCCATCACGACCTGTTAGGATTTGGGGTCGTGACACATGGACGCTCTGGCATGGAGGAAGCTTCACAGGGCCTTATAGACGAAGTACTAGGAGAGACGGCTTCATGGTGGCCGGTGGTTGAGGGGATGAGCCTAGGAGTGGCCGGAGATGAAGGCCATCGTAGGAGATGAAGAACCAGAAGGCTCTAGAGAGAACTAGGAGAGGAGGGGTCGAGAAGAGAGAGAGAGTGAGATGGGAAATGAGAGACGGGGAGGGGTTTTGGGTAAATTAATTATGGTAATCAATAATCTGGGTCGTTGATCTCGTTTGATCAACGACTCAGATTGGATGGGGACTAGGCCGGGTATAATGGGGTTTGGGTTTGGGTATTTAATTGGGTTTTGGGTTTTTTAATTGGGTTAGTGGGTTGGGTAATTGGGCTAGCTAAATGTGGCTAAATGTTAAATAGGAAGAGGCTAGTTGTGAAATACTCAATTTAATAGGATACTTAATTAATTAAAATAGCTAATGATTGTATAAAAAGAAATTAAGTTAAAAATAAGTATAATTACAGTAATTAGACAATATTAAATATAAAAGACACGAGTTCGGATTTTTAAAGGTATAAAATGACTAATCAGGTCATAATTGCAAAATGATTGTAATTAAAACTAAATAGGACACAATTGGCCAATTTATGCAATAATCGAATTTTAATAAATAACAAGTGATTATAAATGACATACAGAACTGGAAAGTATTTTGAAATTAATTTTAGAGCACAATTTATAAATTATAAAAATATACAATATTGAATGAATAGGGAAACAATTTAGATAAAATATGGAAAAATTAGGAAAAATACTCAATATTGTGAAGAGTGATTTTGAAAGCTTATATCCAAATTTGAAAATAATTTGAGGAAAAATTGGGTATTAACAGCAATTGACGTGTGTTGGAAGGATTGTCAAGAGAGTCGGCTCAGGTATTTTAAGGCTAAGCCCTTCCTTCATTTTGGCATGATCTCGTAATTACATGTGTTTGATAACGAGGCATAAAGATAAGTTCATACTCCCGAATTTATGTACATTTTTCTAGTCTCATAATTTAGAGTATTCTCCCTTATCGGGACTTCATATTCAATTGAGTATTGTCTTCTTCCAGTCAAGAGAGAAGAGGGTCTATATATATATATATATACAGTATTACAGTATTTTCACCACCATTGAGCTATAATCGGTAGGCAAGCCCCTATTGGGCAACCTCTGATCAGATGGTAAGTTATATACCGAGCCTGTTGTGGCCGAGCGCATATGAGTGAGCCCAGTTGGCCAAGATACAGAGCCTAGTAAGGTCGAGCGCCTATGAGAGAGCCTACTACGGCAGAACAGTTATTTATATACCGAGCCTATAAGGCCGGACAACCATTGTACTTACTATATTGAGAGAGTTGAGTCAGTATCAGCAGGTAAGCATATCTTCAGATTATCTTTGACTCCCAGTTACTTTTAGTTATTATATTATCAGTTCAGTTTTAACTTTCAGTATATTGCCTTACATACTCGGTGCATTATTTTGTACTAACGTCCCTTTTCTGGGGGCGCTGCATTACATGTATGCAGGTTCAGACAAACAGACAAGTAGACCTCCTATTTGGGGTCATTTACAAACAAGATTTATACAACCAGAGAAAGGGTAAGGGCTTGAAATTACTCCAAGGGGAAGGTGTTAGGCACCTCTCAGAGTCCACAACTGTGGTTCTCGGCCAAACAACTTTGTGAATTTAAGCAAGTAGTAAATAGGCAATTAATGTTTAAACAAGTAAAGAGTTTTGAAAGATTCGTAGTCTAAGCACACATGTGTTACTAAAGTTTTGAAAAAAGATTTAATGTCGAAGTAAGGTTTTTGAAAGAGTTATGATCTAAACATGCATATAAGGATAGGGGGAGTCCTAGGTTATTTCTCATATGGATCACATCAGTACAATACCCGGTAATCACTCATCAAAGAGGGGCTACATGTGGTATTAGCGCACCGGTCATCATATCCATATCTACCCATCCCACCCCTTAGCGGTTATTAAAGCGAGTGTTGGTCAGCGACCTCTATTGCGTATTGTTAGCCGTCCCTTTTTAAGGGCCCTGGAGGGGTTTAGGACCTCTACCTATAGGGAAGTTCTAGGCAGACCCTCAGGTTTAAAGGAAAAATACTAAGGCGACAAGAAAATGATATAGGACTGCAGCAAATAGGAACAAAGAAGAGTAGATAAGAGGCTCAAATTCACATCCACAGATAATGCAAATAGACAGCACGACTTAAACACAATTAAGGGTAGTACTATTAATTTAGAACCCTAAGACATGGTGTCTAGGTGACAGAACATGAGCAGATATAGACAGAATTTAGCAGAATAGACAGAATAAGAAGCAACAGAAACCCTAATGGCAAGCCTAGAGCAAATAACACCAGAAATCACAACGTACTCACGAAAGCAAAGCAGTCATACTAGAACAGGTAAAAACAATATTGCAAATAAACTCGGATTCACAGATTGAACCAAGAAATTTGGGGTTTTTTAACAACAAATGAATCGAACAAAGGGAAAATCTCAAGTAATGTTAGAACACGGTAAAAAGCATAAAAATAATGCTAAGAAATTAGAAAGAAGACTGTTTTTTGAAAAGGATTTTAAAAACCCTAGTTTAAAAATGAAGAATCATTTGGGAAACAAAAAAATCTTTAAAGAAAACATGGAAATAACTCATAATATGTATAGATCTGTTACAGATCTAAAAGAATCGGAAGGTTTAGAAGTTAGGATTTTAAAGAGATAACCCAGAGAGAAGGATAAGAAAAACTCAAAAGTCATCGGTTTTAACCGGAAAGTAGTAAGATCTTACTCGGACGGCCATGGATGGCCAGAAAAAATGGCATGAGATCACAGGAGCTGAGCGAACCGCCTCTGGTTCACTTGAGGGCTTCAAAAGAAATGACACACGTTCAAGGAGGGAGCCATGAGGCTGGGTTGGTGAAGCCACCATAGATTTCGGCAAGGCGACGGCCGGAGAAGGGGGAGATAGCTCAGCAGGTGGAGCGTTTAGAGAGAGATGAGAGAGATGAGTCGTCGGAGTGAGTGAGTGAAAATGAGAGGGGGAAGGGGGGGTAGTCTTAGGTTTAATTATGGAAGGTTAAATCCGGACCGTTGATCAATTTTGATCAACGGTCAGGATGGGATGCGGATTGGGGGGTAGATGTAGGTTTGGGCTTGGGATCTGTTGGGTTAATTCAATTGGGTTAGGAATCAAGTCAATTTAGGCTATAATTGAAATAAAGGGGCTAGCTGTTAAATACCTAATTAAATTAGATAAACAATTTATAAAAAATAACTAATAATTGTATAAAATAAAATTGATGCTTAGAAAATGAATTAAAATGATTAATTAGTATTTGAAATATAAAATGACTAATTATTGGATAAAAATAGTATAAAACATATGATTAGGCTATAATTGCAAAGTTATTGCAATTATGGTCAAAGGGTGCCAATTTGGCTAATTGTGAAATAATTTGGTCTTAATAGGACCAAAAATAATAAATAAAATCAAGAAATGCTTTTGAAATTATTTGTAATGTAATTTTGTAATTAATTATTTGAGATAAAATACTGGATAAATTAATAAATATGTAGGAAAATTATAGAAAAATACCAATTGCTATGAAAGCATGACTTTGAAGGTATATATGCAAATTAAAAATATTTTGAGGAAACATTGGGTATCAACAGCCGCCCCTCTTTACCCGTGAAGGATGAAAGAGTTGTCGGGTAAAGATATGATGGCCAATTTGACCGAGCGAAACGGTTTGGAGAGATTTAGGTCGCACCCTGGCTTCTGAGCTGCCTACATATCCCTAGTTTTAAAGGAATCAGGTTGTATGTAGTTCCGGACCCATCGACGAAGTATACCGATGGATCTATCACAAGAACGGACGCAACATGTAGGGCTGGATGAGCGAACGGTTTATGAGAGTGGTTAGGAAAACTAGAGCGGGACCGACTATGAATGTTGTTTTTGGATGGTTAATGATGATGTCCACAGACCATGATGTCTTGGGCCATGAATTGTTTGATGAAGGATTAGAAGTCCAAGAAATGATGTTCTCGGGCCATGAAGATAGTGCCTCCGAACGATGACGCCTTTGAATGATGATATGCAAAGTTGAGAGAGATCCTCAGGCCATGACATGATGTTCTTGGGCCGTGAAAGTGGTGCCTTCAAACGATGACGCCTTTGGACAGGTTGGTGATATTTCAGCCTATGAAATGCAGTAATATGATGCTAACAAGACAAAGCTTATTCTTGCGAATTGAAGGGCAGAGCTTAGCCCTCAAGAAAGGTGAAGTAAATAGTGCTTGAGAGACAACACTTAGTCTCGATAAAAAGTAAACGGGAGGTAGAGCTTAGCCTCATGCAGGATGAAGGCAGAGATTAGACTTATGCAAGTGGAAGGCAGAAAGGTAGCCTTATGCAGATGGAGGTAGAGTTTAACCTCATGAAAAATGGGGACAGAGCTTAAGGAAGAGCTTAGCCTTATGCAAAGGGAAGGCAGAAAGGTAGCCTTATGCAAGCGGAAGGCAGAAAGGTAGCCTTATGCAAATGGAGGTAGAGTTGAACCTCATGCAAACGGAAGGCAGAAAGGTAGCCTTATGCAAGCGGAAGGCAGAAAGGTAGCCTTATGCAAATGGAGGTAGAGTTGAACCTCATGCAAACGGAAGGCAGAAAGGTAGCCTTATGCAAGCGGAAGGCAGAAAGGTAGCCTTATGCAAATGGAGGTAGAGTTGAACCTCATGCAAACGGAAGGCAGAAAGGTAGCCTTATGCAAGCGGAAGGCAGAAAGGTAGCCTTATGCAAATGGAGGTAGATCTTAACCTCATGCAAAGGGAAGGCATAAAGGTAGCCTTATGCAAGCGGAAGGCAGAAAGGTATCCTTATGTAGATGGAGGTAGAGCTTAACCTCATGCAGATGGAGACAGAGCTTAGTCTCATGCAAACGGAAGGCAGAAAGGTAGCCTTATGCAAGCGGAAGGCAGAAAGGTATCCTTATGTAGATGGAGGTAGAGCTTAACCTCATGCAGATGGAGACAGAGCTTAGTCTCATGCAAACGGAAGGCAGAAAGGTAGCCTTATGCAAGTGGAAGGCATAATTTAACCTTATGCAATATTAAATAAATGACAATAGAGTTTCTTAACTGGTAGTAGATTGCGGTATTGTGATCGGCGTGATCATTGTGACTATGAAGCAGTGTTTGTTTGTGCTGATAGCGAATGCCGGCAGGTGCGATGGCTTTGAGAATCGTATCTTTGAACAATGTTTGTCCTTTGGGAGGACAGTAAATTTTGAACTTTTGCAACCTTTGTGCCTGCATCCAAAGAAAAATAGTGAGTTATGTAAATGGGAAGGTTGGTTTGTATCCCCGCTTTGCTTGATTTGTATGCTTGGTTTGATGATCCTGTTCATATCATCGGGGTAGCGTTTGCTAACCAAAGATGTTTTCAAGAGTAAGTATGCATGATTTTGTAAAGATATAATACAAACATATATTATAAAATAGTTTAGATGAACTGATGACCTTGACACGGTTCAAGACATTGCAACCTCTCCTGCTATGGAATTTTGAGGACCCTCCTCAAAATTATGTCCCAGTTTATTGGGTTGACGCTTCTGATTGTTGCGCATACGCCAATTGGCTGAACTTGCTTCGGAATTTTGAGGTCCCTCCTCAAAATTATGCCCCAGTTTCAAATTGCGGGGAAGAATAAAAATTTTATTGAATTGTGATCGAACCCATAGGGCTGCCTACGTATCCCCTCTTAAACGGGAATCAGGTCAGGCGTAGTTCAATTACATCATTGGGAAAGCATAAATATACATAATAACGCTTGACAACATCTGAATTGATTGGCTTCGGCCAGACTTCTCCGTCCATTTCTGCAAGTATAAGAGCTCTTCCTGTCAATACTCGGTGAACCATGTATGGACCTTGCTAGTTGGGAGAGAATTTCCCTTTGGCTTCATCTTGATGTGGAAAGATCTTCTTTAACACCAGCTGCCCTGGTGTGAACTGTCTTGGCTTGATCCTTTTGTTGAAATCTCGGGTCATTCTATTCTGATAAAGTTGTCCATGACATACTGCATTCATTCTTTTCCCGTCTATGAGGTCTAGTTGCTCATAATGGATTTTTACCTACTCTGCATCGCTGAGCTCAACTTCTTGTATGATTCTCAAGGAAGGAATCTCCACTTTGGCAGGAATAACAGCTTCCGTACCATAGACCAGCAAGTAGGGATTTGCCCCAGTTGATGTGCGGATTGTGGTGCGATATCCCAGTAAAGCGAATGATAGTTTCTCGTGCCACTGCTTGTGTTTTTCTATCATCTACCTCAATATCTTCTTGATGTTCTTGTTGGCGGCTTCTACAGCTCCATTCATCTGAGGTCTGTAGGCTGTGGAATTCTTGTGCTTGATTTTGAAAGTCTCGCACATGGCTTTTATCAGATTGTTGTTGAGATTGGACCCTTTGTCGGTGATGATTGATTCCGGAACTCCGAACCGACAAATAATATGGTCGCGGACAAAGTCTGCCACGACTTTCTTAGTCACAACTTTGTAGGGTGCTGCTTTGACCCATTTAGTGAAATAATCAATTGCCACCAAGATGAACCTATGTCCTTTGGAGGCGGTAGGCTCGATTGGTCCAATTACGTCCATTCCCCAAGCGGCGAATGGCCAAGGTGAGCTTGTTGCATTGAGTTTATTTGGAGGTACCTTTATCATATCTGCATGTACCTGACATCGGTAGCATTTTCGGACATACTAGATGCAGTCTGTTTCCATCATCATCCAGAAATAATCGGCCCTGAGTATCTTCTTGGCCAAGACGAAACCATTAATATGTGGGCTGCAGGTCCCATCATGTATCTCTTCTAGTAGTTTGGATGCTTCCTTTGCATCAACACATCTCAATAATCCCAAATCAGGAATTCTCCTGTATAGGATTCCTCCACTGTGAAAGCAATTGTTGGACAATCTCCGGAGCATGCGTTTTTGGGTATTCTCCCTTTGTTAGGTATTCCTTGATGTCGTGGAACCACGATTTTCCGTCTGCTTCCTCTTCAACATGGGCACAGTAGGCTGGCTGGCTATGGACCTTCACTAGAATGGGATCAATAAAATTCTTATCTGGATACTGTATCATGGATGATAGAGTGGCCAATGCATCGGCGAACTCGTTCTGAATTCTGGGAACGTGCTGAAATTCTATCTTCGTGAACCTCTTTCGCAATTCCTGCACATGGTGCAGATACAACAGTATCTTGGAATTTTTGGTATCCCATTATCCTTGTACTTGGTGTATTAGCAAGTTTGAGTCACCAATTACTAGTAGCTCCTGAACATTCAGGTCAATGGCCATGTTGAGCCCTAAGATGCAGGCTTCATATTCCGCCATATTGTTGGTGCAGGGGAACCTGAGTTTAGCATATACCGGATAATGTTGACCAGTTTCAAATATCAAGACAGCTCCAATGCCAACTCCTTTGAAATTCTCCGCTCCATTGAAGAACATTCTCCAACCGTCATAGTATTCTGTAATATCTTCTCCTATGAATGACACTTCCTTATCGGGAAAATACGTTTTTAGGGGTTCGTATTCTCCGTCCATGGGGTTCTTAGCAAGATGGTCTTCCAATTCTTGTCCCTTGACTGCTTTCTCAGTCACATAGAAAATGTCGAACTCACTCAGCAGGATTTGCCACTTGGCCAGCTTGCCAGTGGGCATGGGCTTCTGAAAGATGTACTTTATGGGATCCATCCTTGATATGAGATACGTTGTGTAGGCACAAAAGTAGTGCCTCAGCTTCTGGGCTACCCAAGTTAGAGCACAACAGGTATGTTCCAACAGAGAATACTGAGTCTCGTACGGAGTGAACTTCTTAGATAATAAATGGCCTGCTCTTTTCTCCCCGTCTCGTCGTGCTGCCCCAAAATGCAGCCGAAAGATCCATCTAATACTGCGAGGTAGAGTAGTAAAGGTCTACCTAGCTCAAGTAGTACCAAGACTGGCGGTGTTTACAAGTACTCCTTAATTCTATCGAAGGCCTTAAGCATCTTGAAGATTGGTTCACATATGATTGTGGATTGAGCTATGAACCGGCTAATGTAGTTAAGGCGGCCTAGAAAACTCATCACATCTTTCTTGTTCCTTGGCGGTGGTAACTCTTGGATGGCTTTGACCTTTGACGGATCCAATTATATCCCTCAACGGCTGATAATGAACCCGAGCAATTTCCCAGCAGGAACCCCGAATGCACACTTTGCGGGGTTTAGTTTTAGATTATATTTCTGCAACCTGTTGAAGAAGTTCCTCAAATATGCTATGTGATCGGTAGCTTTCCTGGACTTGATAATGACATCGTCCACTTATACCTCGATCTCTTTATGTATCATATCATGGAAGATAGTGGTCATAGCCCTCATGTAGGTGGCCCCAGCATTCTTTAGGCCGAATGTCATCATCTTGTAGGAGTAAACTCCCCACGGCGTAATTAAAGTCGTTTTCTCAGCATCTTCCTCATCCATCCATATCTGATGGTAACCAGCGAAACAATCCACAAATGACTGAAGTTCATGCTTGACGCAATTGTCAATCAGGATGTGTATGTTTGGAAGAGGGAAATCATCCTTCGGACTGGCCCGGTTAAGATCCCGATAGTCGACACAAACCCTGACCTTTCCATCCTTCTTAGGCACTGGCACGATGTTGGCTAACCATGTTGGATACTCAACTACCCTGAGGACCTTGGCGTTTATCTGCTTGGTAACTTCCTCCTTGATTTTCAAACTTATATCAGGCTTGAATTTTCTGAGCTTTTGCTTTACCGGCGGGCACATTGGATTGGTCAGCAATTTGTGAGCCACAATGGATGTACTCAGACCAATCATGTCATCGTACGACCAGGCAAATATATCTTTATACTCTTTCAAGAATTGCGTATATTCCTCTTTCTAAGTGGTGACAAATGAATGCTGATGCGAGTTTCTTTGACAGTTTCTGAATCTCCCAAGTTGACGACCTCGGTTTCGTCCAGATTGGACTTAGGTCTGTTCTCAAAATTCTCATCCTCCTTAACAATTTCATCATGTATGCTATCATCCTCTTCTTCTGAATCACTGTCCTTTTGTTGTGTTGTTTTGTTGCATGTCACATTCATTGGTTCATCAAGACAAGTAATAGTAATGTTGTATAGATAAAGTAATGAGAGAAAAAATGATAATAATAAATATCGATTCATAAAAACATAAAAGTGCTTTTGATAAATTGAGTAAATGTTTTTAGAACATTGAAGATCTTATTTTAGAAATGAAAGATGCGGAAATCAAATCATTTAGCAAACGAAAAATAAACAATGCTTGTACAACCTTGCTACCCCGGGACTTGTCGGGCCCTGGCTGTTCTGATATTCCAGTTCTTAAGAGATGCTCCTCTGCTCACGTCTTGGATGGAAGGGCCTTCCTCCCCTAATTCCTCCTCAAAAATGATGCAACAATCCATGTCATCCTCTTCCAGGAATAAGTTCTTCAATGCTGCAAGTTCTTTTTCTTCCTCTGACCCCCATATAACATCGGCCTGCTGAAAGGTCTGCTCCAGATGTTGTATTGGCTGCTCCAATGGGTAATAAGGACCACGCCAGGGTGGCGACCAGTTCTTAAACTCTTTCCAAGTATATTTGTATCCCAGACCGAAGGTGGTGCCATGGCACTTGAGCTGTATCGGCTTGGAAATCCCCTGAACATTCTTACCGAGTCCTTTGCCAGGCTCGTATCCATTCCAGTTCAGTATGCTTTTGATCTTACTGTCCCACCACTTGTCTTTTTCTATTGCGTTGACTCGTTCAATATGGGGGTAAGTTTCTCCACCCAGCTTTCTTCTACCCTCAACTACCGGGATGGTTTGGCGACTATAAATAAGATTGCTTCTGTCTCTGTGGATGATTACTTATTGATGGTTCCATTCAAATTTCACTACATGATGCGGCGTTGATGCCACGGCCCCAGCGGCATGTATCCATGGTCGTCCTAGTAACAGGTTGTAGGACGTTGATATGTCTATTACCTGAAAATCAACTTCGAACCACGTAGGCCCCATTTGCAAACAAAGGCTGATTTCGCCGATGGTGGACCTTTGCGAACCGTCGAAAGCTTTACATTCATCGACCCCTATCTTATCTCGTACATCCCTTTGCCCAATTTCTTGAGTGTTGTCAATGGACAGATGTTGAGACTGGATCCCCCGTCGATCAGAATCCTGGTGATGAAGTAGTCCTCACATTGCACAGTCATGTGCAGTGCTTTGTTATGTCCTAACCCCTCAGGAGGCAGTTCGTCTTCGTGGAAAGTGATCTTATGACTCTCCAGCACTTGACCCACCATATTGGCCATTTCCCTAGTGGTGATGTTGTTTGGCACATATGCTTCCTTCAGCACTTTAATCAAAGCATTTATGTGTGCCTCTGAATTTTGCAGCAATGACAGAATGGATATTTGAGCTGGGGTTTTGTTCAACTGATCAATGACAGAGTATTCTTTGGCATGTACCCTCCTCCAAAGGTCATCTGGGCCTGTCTCAATGATAGGTGGCCTGTTGGAAGCCTGTTTGCTTGATTCAGCCTAGTGTTCTGGTGTATAGACCCTGCCGGTCCTTGTCATTCCCTGTGCAGCAGTAGCTTCTTTGATCTTGACCTTGCCCTTCCTTCTTGCCTCGGCTACATAATCCCATGGTACAACATTGGTGTAGAAAGGTGGCGTGGTTGACACCGCCACTGTGATTGGTGCAGCTATCTTTACTTCGAACGGAACATGCGCCCTAGTCGGCGGCATAACCGCAACCTCAAATGGTGTGGGCACATTCGCATATGGTATAATTTCGACCTCAAACAGTGCATATGACTTTGCAGGTGGTGCTGCTTCAAACTCGAAAGGTACTGACGCCGCTACCTCGGCATCTCCAGATGACTGAATCTGGACTATGATAGGATTAAGAGTGACTGTTGGCTTCTTTGGGTCATCAGCTTCTATGATCAACCCAATCGACCCCTCTGGGTCCCAATCTTCCTCTACCTAGATCATATTGATGCCTCCACCCTTACGGTCTGGGAGCGAATTATTGCGGACATTGGGAGTAGATTCCTTTGCTAGAATGTCCTTATTTTCAATCAGAGACTGTATCTTATCTTTCAGGGAGCGACATTCATCAATTGTGTGTCCCTTCATGCCAGAATGGTATGTTCAGGTATTGTTTGAATTAACCCATTGAGAGGGGTTCTCATGGGTTACAGCAGGGATGGGAGTGACATAACTAGCAACTTTCAATTTCTCATACAGCTGGTCAATAGGTTCGGTAATGGCAGTGTATTGTTTAGGAGGTCGGTGATAAAAGTTGGGTCGAGGTCTAGGAAAATTTTGGCGAGCAGGGGGTGACTGATAGTGGGATGGTTGAGAGTTATAGGCATGGTAAACAGGAGCGGGCTGGGAATATCTGGGAGAAGTAGGCTGGTAGGTGGGTGGTGGAGATGACTGATATGTCGGTGGAGGTGCTGACTGGTATGTGGGTGAAGGTGCTTGGTATGAAGGTGCTAGTTGATATGTGAGTGGAGGTATTTAGTAGGTTTGATATTTCAGTGGGGATTTGGTTCTCTGTTCAACCATCACGGCTCCCACATCTCTCTTCTTGGACACACCACCAGACTGTAGGGCCTTATTTGTAGCTTGCAAGGCCTCAAAGTTGGTGACCATACCGCTTTTAATTCCTTCCTCAATTCTTTCACCCAGTTTGATAATATCAGAGAATTTATTATTCTCGATCACCATCAACCGCTCATAGTATTGTGGATCTTGAGCTCGGACAAAGAACTTATTCATTTGTTCTTCGTCTAAGGCGGGCTTGACTTTAGCAGCTTCAGATCTCCAGCGAGTAGCATACTCGCGAAAAGTTTCTGTGGGCTTCTTCTTAAGGTTCTGAATATAGAACACATCTGGCGCATTCTCCGTATTAAACCTAAATCGGTCCATGAAGTCTGACGCCATGCTCACCCAATTAAACCATTTCCTGGGGTCTTGGCTTATGTACCAAGACAGAGCATCCCCGGTTAAGCTCCTCATAAACAACTTCATTCGAATATTTTCATCCTTTCCTACTCCAACCAGCTTATCATAATAGTTCCTCAGATGGACCCTCGGATCACCTGTACCATCGAACATTTTGAACTTAGGAGGTTTGTACCCCTCGGGCAGTTCGACATCGGGTTGTATGCAGAGATCTTCATAGTTCATCCCTTCAATGCCTTTGCTTCTCTCAACGCCTTGAACCTGGCTGGTCCACTTCTTACGTTCTTTAGCCAAATTCTTGATAAGCAAATCCTTTCACCTGATTCAGGTGTGTATGAGATGGGTTGGGTGGAGTGTGGCAGAGTCTCCATGTAGATGGGGTTGTTGTGATGGCCTGGTGCCTGGGTGAAAAAGTGGTCATTTGTGGAGTTTTGTGGCTCGGGGACGAGTAGTGGAGTATTTATTGGAGTGTGGCAAGCATTATATTGTGGTGGAAGAATTTGATTCTTTGGCGGAGTGGTATGGCGATGAGTTGCGGGATGATTCTGTTTGTTTGGGGTGTTTTGAGGAGGTATGGGATTTTGGGTGTTAGGATGGTTGACATCTGGCACACTGAGTGTGAATGATAAGTTTGCCAAATTCCGGACCTGCTCAAGCTCACCTTGGAGCTTCACCAACCTTTGCTCTAGTTGTGACATAGCCTCGTTCTGAACTTGATTACCATGGCCGTCAGTGGCCTCTACCTGTTCAATTGGTGTTGTGTTGCCCAAATCTTCCATTTTCCCTTTGCCTTTGCTTCTTCCTTTTGGAGGACTAGGTGGAGGATAGGGTGGAGGGCCCCTGGATCTTGTGTAGTATGATTATGATGCCAGAGTGCACGAACCAACCTTTGGGGAGGGGAATATTAAAAAGGAAAGAAAACAAAAACAAAAACAAAAGGTGACTAAGTCAGTGAGGATTATGAAAATTATTGTGGTATTTAAACACATAGTGCGGGAATATAAAGCGTGTCCTAATTTGGGAGCCTCGTTGTGCCCGAAGTAGGCCTAGCAACAAATTGATTTGGAGAACATAAATGCCAGAATGCCTTATTTCATTAATGTAAAAATAGACGAATCCAAAACGATACTAAAATAATAAACAAGAAATAAAGTCACTAGAGGCCATTGGCCTTATTACATTGATAAAGAGAAAAAGAAATACTATCCTACTTGGTCCTAGAAAGACCTTCCCCAGACTCGGCATCCTTGATTCCATCGAACACGCTCCCCAGCTCGCGAAGTCCTAGCAGTAGATATGCTCTGGCCAGATGTCCACCTTCGTTCCCCTCAGCCTTTTGACAGTCTTCAACCCTCTAGATGATCTTACCCTCCAGCTCGACTATGCCTCGCTCCAAGTATTCCAATTATTTTAAAGAATTGACCGATATTTGAATTAGTTGATACAGGGTCTGTATTTTGTTTCCAAAACCTAGTATAGTTTCATTATTATATTTACGGCCTGGTTTTCGAATTTGGTGAGAAACGGAGTTTATTTGGTGTGATTCGGACGTCCGGTTGTGAAAATAGAAGTTTTAAAGTTTCTTGAAAATTTCATTTGATTTTGGTGTGCGGTTCGTAGTTCTGACATTATTTCAGTGTTTTGATCGTGTGAGTGAGTTTGTTTGAGGTTTTTGGACTTGTGTGCATAGTTGGTTTGGAGCCCCGAGGACTCGGGTGAGTTTCGGATAGCCTACACAAGGTTTTAGACTTAGAAAATGTGGTGTTTTCAACAATTCACCTGTCATTTGGTTTCCTTCTTCGCGATCGCAAAGTGTGAACTAGGCTGGGTGGGTTTTTCTTCTACGCGAACGCAATGCAACAGTCACGAAAGCTGAAAATTCGGGGGCATACTCTACAAGAAAGCGACAAGTGGCACGAGAACACGTAGTGTATTGAGGTGGAGGGAAAGCAAGGGTTGTTCTACGCGGACGCGAGCCCAGGCTCGCGAACGCGATGGCCAGGGGGAACAGACCATCGCGAACGCGTGCATCCCCTCGTGAACGCGTAAGATTTTGAGTATTTTCTCTTCGTGAATGCATCAGGTTTGACGCGAACGTGATGAACACCTGACGCCTAGTGTTAAAACAAAACCAGCTTGGGAATTTTGCCATTCTTTCAAAATTTCAAAACTAGAAACCCCTAGAGGCGATTTTCCCAAGAGGTGTTCTTCCCCAACTTGTTGGTAAGTGATCCTAACCTACTTTCTTTCAATTACCCATTTTATTTCATAAGTTTTCAACCTAAATCTAGTGTTTTCGTGGTGGAAATTGGAGGTTTGGGTAGAATTAGGGACTTTGTAAAATTGGAAATTTGACCCCAAATTGAGGTCGGATTTCGAAACAAATTATATAACCAGGCTCAGGGGTGAATGGGTAAATGGATTCTGGTCCGAACCTCAGGTTTTGATTACGCGGGCATGGGGTCGATTTTTGACTTTTTAGGGGAAAGTTTGGAAATTCTAAAGTTTTTCATTGTAATTGATTCCTTTAGAGATATTTGATATTATTAAGTCAATTGTGGCTACATACGAGTGGTTTGGAGGCGGATTCTAGAGGAAAAGCCCCGATAGAGCTTTAAATTGGTTCTTGGAGCGAGGTAAGTGTCGTGGTTAACTTTGACTTGAGTGATTAGGACTTGTTTTCCTATTTGCTTCATGTTTAGATGTTTGGTATAATGTATATGCGAGGTGAAGAGTACTTATGCGCTGTTGTTGGGTCAAAGATTGCGGTGGAACTGGTTTTATTGCAATATATTTCCTTCTTTGATCATGATATCCCTGCTTAGTCTAGTTAATTACTAAATTTTTCGTTCTTCACACATTTACTAGCTATTTGAGTATTGTTTTCTTGAAGTTCAGGATTGTATTGTGGAAACATTGTAAATATGAGGCTTGTTCTTGTTTATTCTGTCTCCCTTTTATTGATATTTACTCTTATATGGTCAGGGAGAGTGTTAATGCACGAAGGGTGATGTTGTGTCGTATGTGAGTGTTAATGCACTAAGGGTGATGCCGTGCCATATTGTGAGTGTTAATGCACGAAGGGTGATGCCGTGCCATGTTATGAGAGTCAATGCACGAAGGGTGATGTCATGTCGTATCTATTGATTTATACTGAAAGTGAGAGTAAAAGCACAAAGGGTGATGCCCAGTGTTCATGTTTCATTGTGAGGTTGAGAGTAAAATCATGAAGGGCGAGCCATGTAATTTTCTTCATTGTGCTTAATTGTTTTTATTGGTTAAAGGCATACTGATTGTTCTGCTTATCATTACCGATGTATCTCTCGTATCTTGTATCCTCTTTAGCTTGTCCACCTCCCAATAGTACATGACTAGCTTTTATCTATTGCTATCTTGTACATATATTGTTATCTGCACATGGTTATTATGTGAGTGTCTTGTCATAGCCTTGACACTACTTTTTCGAGGTTAGGCTCGACACTTACGAGTACATGGGGTCGGTTGTACTCATGGTACACTCTGCACTTCTTGTGCATATTTTGGTATCGGCCCTAACTCTCCGTGAGGCGCAGCAACTTGGACTTGTTTAATGGAGACTCGTGGTAGATTTGCTGGCGTCCGCTGACCTTGGAGTCCCCTTATATTTTCCCTATTTTACCGTTTCTTTTCATTCAGAATAGTTGTATTTCTTTTAAACTCTATTTGTAGAAAATTTTAAAAGCTCGTAAGTTGTGACTCCAAATCCGAATTGCTATAGATATTATGGGAATTTAAGTTATTTCGTATTTCATTTTTAGCTTGTATTTGGATTAATTGATTCTGCAATTGAAATTGACTAAATATTGACTTAACGGTTCTCTAACGTTGGCTTGCCTAACAAGTGAAATGTTAGGCGCCATCACGGCTTCGAGGGTGGGAATTCCGGGTCGTGACAAGTTGGTATTAGAGCACTAGGTTTCCTAGGTCTCACAAGTCACGGGCATGCTTAGTAGAGTCTGGAGGATCGGTACGTAGACGTCTGTACTTATCTTCCACAGGTTATGAAGTTTAGGAATAAGTTCACTTCTATTTTTCTCTGTCGTGCAATTTATTATATCATCTCTTATTGAACTCTTCTATTCTTTTCCTTCCGCAGATGGAGAGAACATGTGCTACGTCTTCAGCTGGACAGCAGCCGGAGCCCCTAGTGGCAGCTCTTACGAGGGGTAGAGGTTGAGGTCGAGGCCGCGCTAGAGGCCTGAGCAGGGGCATAGCTCAACCTAGAGCTCGAGCAGCAGCACCAGTAGTGGATCCCCATCTGGAGTTTTATTAGGAGGTTCCATATCAGACGGTGCTTGTTGGACCAGCTAAGGTCGCGGAGGGGGTCATCACCACCCTAGTGCTTCAGGATGCTTTGGTCCGTTGGTGGGCCTTGTGGAGAGTGTGGCCCAGGCCGGTACATTTCCTATTCCATCAGCCGTCTCTCAGGCTAGGAGGAGCACAGAGTCCCCCAACTCACACCCTGGAGCAGATGGCTCCCTAGTTCAACTAGTTGTTGCGGCATAGGCCGGTGATGGACCCGCCATGTCTTCTGAGGCTTTATGGAGATTGGACATGTTTACTAAGATCTTTACAGTTCACGTCAGTGGTGCACCTTCAATGGACCCACATGATTATCTAGAAAGTTGTTATGAGGTGTTGCGGAACATGGGTATAGTGGAGACCAATGGGGTCGATTTTGCTGCATTTCAGATGACAAGTTCCGCTGGGAAATGGTGGAGGGATTATGTGTTGACCAGACCCGTTGTGTCGCCATCTCTTACTTGGGACATGTTCTCTCAGCTCCTCCTAGAGAAGTTTCTCCTTATCAAATTGAGGGAGGAGTATCGTCGGCAGTTCGAGCGTCTCCAGTAGAGCTGTATGACTGTTACCCAGTACGAGATCCGTTATGTGGATCTGGCCCGTCATGCTATTCTTTTGCTTCCTACCGAGCGAGAGAGAGAGGGTGAGGAGGTATATTGAGGGACTTGCTCAGCCTATCAAGTTGCAGATAACTGAGGAGACCGGGAGTGAGATTTCTTTTCAGACAGGTGCCAATGTCGCTAGGCGAGTCGAAATAGTTCTTGCACAGGGGGGAGGCCAGGGGTCTGACAAGATGCCTCGTCATTTTGGTGGGTTTAGTGGTGCCTCGTATAGAGGCATTGGTACTTTTGGTAGATTCCACCCTCACATGCCATTTTATTCAGTACTCCAAGCATCCCACGGTGCCTCATGTGGTCGAGGCCCTCATATTCCTTATTCTGATCAGCTAGCCTACAGTGCGCCACCAACTCCTATTAGGGCACCTCCGCTCCAGAGTTTTCAGGGTGGTTACTCAAGTCGACAGGGCTAGTTTTATAGAGAATCATCACAGCAGCCGAGGTCATGTTATACTTGTGGTGACCCGAGGAACATTGCTAGGTTTTTCCCTCGGAAACCAAGTAGCTTGCAACATCAGGGTTCTCAAGCCATGGTCCCGGCACCAGTTGCTACACTGCCTGCTCAGCTAGCCCGATGCAGGGTTCAGGGATCTAAAGGTAGAGATCAGACTATTAGAGGTGGAGGTAAGGCTGTTAGAGGTGGAGGCCAGCCAGTTAGAGGTGGTCCAAAAGATATAGTTCAGAGTAGTGGGGCTCAACCCCGATATTATGCTTTCCCAGCCAGGTCTGAGGCTGAGTAATCTGATGTTGTTATCACATGTATTATTTCAGTTTTCCATAGGGATGCTTCAGTTCTATTTGATTCAGGCTCTACTTACTCCCACGTGTCATCCTATTTTGCTTTATATTTGGTTGTGCCTCGTGATTCTTTGAGTTCTCCTGTGTATGTGTCCACACCTGTGGGAGATGCTATTGTTGTAGATCATGTTTATCGTCCGGGTGTGGTTACCATTGGGAGTCTTGAGACTAGTGTGATCTCCTACTTCTCGATATGGTTTGTTTTGATGTCATTTTGGGTATGGATTGGTTATCACCTTATCATGCTATACAGAAAAATAGCACACCGATAGTAAAGGACGTAGGATTGTCACACCAAGACGATGACCTTAGACTTTCTAGGGTTGCCTCGATTAGAGTGGAGAAAGATTTCTGACCATTCTACTAGTAGGGCTATCTCTTATGTGAAGGCTCGGCGTATGGTCGAGAAGGGGTGTCTAGCTTATTTTGCTTATGTGCGCGGATCTAGTGCGTAGGTTCCTTCCATGGATCCAATACCAGTTGTACGCGAGTTTCCAGAGGTGTTTCATGTAGACTTGTCGGGGATGCTACCCAACAGGGATTTGACTTCTGTATTGATTATGCTCCTGGAACTCAGCCTACTCTATTCCGCCATACCGTATGGCCCCGCCAGAGTTGAAATAATTAAAGGAACACCTAAAAGTTTTGATTGATAAGGTCTTCACTAGACCTAGTGTCTCGCCCTGGAGTGCACCTGTGTTGTTCGTGAAGAAGAAGGAATGATCGATGAGGATGTGCATAGATTATCGGCAGTTGAACAAAGTCACCATCAAGAACAAGTATCCATTGCCGAGGATTGACGACTTATTTGATCAGCTTCAGGGTGCCAAAGTATTTTCAAAGATTGATTTGAAATCTGGCTACCACTTGTTGAGGATTAGGGCATCTGATGTCCCTAAGAAAGCTTTCCGAACTCGATACGGTCATTATGAGTTTATAGTAATGCCCTTTGGGTTTACAAATGCCCCAGCAGGGCATTTATGTATTTGATGAACTGAGTGTTCAATCTCTATTTGGACTCCATTGTGATTTTGTTTATTGATGATATCTTTATCTACTCCCGTCGTCGAGAGGAGCACGAGCATCATCTTCAGATTGTTCTTCAGACTCTGAGAGACAACCAGTTATATGCTAAGTTTTCAAAGTGTGAGTTTTGGTTGCATTAATTCGCTTTCTTAGGGCACGTCGTGTCAGAAGAGGGAACTCAGGTAGATCTTAAGAAGATTGAGGCAGTTCAGAACTGGACTAGACCCACTTCAGCCTCGGAGATCCGGAGTTTCTTGGATTTTGCGAGCTATTACCATCGGTTTATGGAGGGGTTCTCATCTATAGAAGCCCTATTGACCAAGTTGACCCAGAAGAGTGCCATGTTCATATGGTCAGACAAGTGTAAGGCGAGATTTCAGAAGCTCAAGATTGCTTTGACTACAGCGTCAGTGTTGGTATTGCCCACAGGTTCATGATCTTATACGGTATATTATGATGCATCCCGTGTTGGGCTTGGTGCAGTATTGATGCCAAATGGCAGGGTGATTGCATATGTGTGGCGGCAGTTGAAGGTTTATGAGAAGAATTATCTTCTCCATGACTTAGAGTCAGCATCCATTAGCAGCGAGTATGGGCAGCCTTACGTACATTCCAATCGGTGAGAGACCGCTTGGATCAGATGTTCAGACTTTGGCCAATCAGTTTTCTGAGGTTGGATATTTCAGAGACTAGTCTTGTCCTAGCTTGTACAGTCTTTCGGTCTTCCTTGTTTGAGCACATCAGGGAGCGGATGTATGACGATCCTTATTTGTTGGTCCTTAGAGACACATTGGGGCACGGTGGTGCGAAGCAGGTTACTGTTGGATATGATGGAGTTTTGAGGTTGCATGGTCGTATTTGTGTGACCAATGTAGATGGAATTCGTGAGTTGATTCTTGATAAGGCCCACAGTTCCCCGTATTCTTTTCATCCGGGCACCGCCAAGATGTATCAGGACTTGCGGCAGCATTATTGATGGAGGAGGATGAAGAAGGACATAGTCGCATATGTAGATCGGTGTCTAAATTGTCAACAAGTAAAGTATGAACATCAGAGACCTGGTGGTTTGCTTCAGAAGATAGAGATTCCTGAGTGGAAGTGGGAGCGTATCACTATAGATTTTGTTGTTGGACTCCCACGGACTTAGAGGAAGTTCGACGCGGTATGGGTTATTGTGGACATACTGACCAAGTCAGCTCATTTCATTCATGTGGCAGTTACGTATTCTTCAGAGCGGTTAGCTGAGATCTACATCCGCGAGATCGTCCGTCTTCACGGTGTGCCCGTGTCTATCATTTCTTATCGAGATACGCAATTCACCTCGCATTTTTGGAGAGCAGTATAGCGTGAGTTGGTCATGCAGGTTGAGTTGAGCATGGTGTTTTATCCTCAGATGGACGGAGAATCTGAGCGCACTATTCAGATATTGGAGGATATGCTTGGAGAGTGTGTTATAGACTTCGGAGGATCGTGGGATCAGTTCTTGCCACTTGCGGAGTTTTCCTACAACAACAGCTGCCACTCTAGCATTCAGATGGTTCCCTATGAGGCATTGTACGGGAGGCGATGTCGATCGCCAGTTGGATAGTTCGACCCTGGGGAGGCTCGGTTGCTAGGTATAGATTTGGTACATGATGCCTTGGATAAGTCTAAGATTATTTAGGATCGACTTCGCACAGCTCAGCCCAGGCAGAAGAATTATGCTGACTGTCGAGTTCGTGATGTTGCATTCATGGTCAGAGAGAGAGTATTGCTTCAAGTTTCACCCATGAAGGGTGTGATGAGGTTCGTAAAGAATGGCAAGCTGAGCTCTAGGTACATCGGACCCTTTGAGATTCTGGAAAGAGTGAGTGAGGTGGCTTACAGGCTCCTGTTGCCACCTAGTTTATCAGCTGCTCATCCGGCGTTCCATGTGTCCAAGCTCCGGATGTATCACGATGATCTGTCACATGTGTTAGATTTCAGCTATATCTAGTTGGACATGGGTTTGACTTATATGGAGGAGCCGGTGGCTATTCTAACCTGGCAGGTTTGACAATTGAGGTCTAAGAGTTATCCTTCAGTTCGAGTCCAGTATAGAGGTACATCGGTCGAGGCAGCTACTTGGGAGTGCGAGTCAGATATGCGGAGTATATATCCACACATTTTCACCAGCCTAGGTACTCTTCTATGTCTGTTCGAGGACGAATAGATGTTTTAGAGGTGGAGATTGTGATGACCTGATAGGTCATCTAGAGTTTTAGAACCTAATTCCGTGTTTTGACGGTTCCGATTGGTCCATATCGTGATTTGGGCCTGGGCGTATTCCATGAATTGAATTCGGAGGTCCCTAACTCGAGTTGTTGACTTTTTGTCGAAAAATGATAGTGGTTTAATGATTTTAAAGAATTGACCTATACTTGAATTTATTGATACCGGGTTCGTATACTAGTTCCGGAACCCGGTATAGGTTCATTACTATATTTACGACATGTTTGTCGAATCTAGTGAGAGACGGAGTTGATTTGACGTGATTCGGACGTCAGTTGTGCAAATAGAAGTTTTAAAATTTCATTTGATTTTGGTGTCCGCTTCGTAGTTCTAGGAATTATTTTAGGTGTTTTGATCGCGCGAGCGAGTTCGTATGAGGTTTTTGAACTTGTGTGCATAGTTGGTTTGGAGCCTTGAGGGCTCGGGTGAGTTTCATATAGCCTACGGAATGTTTCAGACTTAGAAAATGTGGTGTTTTTCCCAGTTCAGTTGTCATCTGGTTTCCTTCTTCGCGATCGTGAATGTACTCTCGCGATTGCGAAGTGTGAACTGGGTTGGGTGGGTTTTTCTTCTACGAGAACGCGAGGCAACGGTCGCGAACGCGGAGCATTAAGGGCCTGCTCTATGTTAACACGGCTAGTCACACGCGAACGCGTAGTGTATTGAGGTGGGGGAGGGAAAAGCATGGGTTATTCTTAAGGGTGTTTATCGGGCGGGCTGGGACGGGCTGGACACAAAAAGTGTCAGCCCGTTCGGTTTCAGGGCGGGCTGGTCGCGGGCTGGGGTTAACAGGTTGGTGGCGGGCTGGGATTTTTCGGGTTCTATAGGGCCCGTACGGGTTCGGGCTTAACGGGATCAGGCGGGTCGGGCTTAATATTTTTTTTTTAAATTAAGTTATATTTTTCTATAGCGTACAGATTTTTAAAAAAAAAAATAATCGGGTTAACGGGTTGAACCGGGCTGTAGCCCGTTATGGGCTTAACGGGTTGTAGCGGGTTCGGGTACCCGTTAAAAAAAACTTAACGTTAATACCCCGGCACCCGCCCAACCCGTCCCAACCCGCCTTAGTCGCTACAGTAACGGGCTGGACCGGGCTGACCGGGGTTGAACCGGGTTGTTAGCGGGTCAGCCCGGCCCGACCAGGCTCGCGAACACGATGGCCAGGGGGGACAGACCATCGCGAATGCTTGCATCCCCTCGCGAATATGTAAGCCATTGAGGCTTTGCTCTTCGCGAATGCATCAGGTTTCACGCGAACACGATGAACACCTGCCTAGTGGTAAAACAAAACCAGCTTGGGATATTTTCCATTCTTCCAAAATTTCAAAACTAGAAACCCCTAGAGGCGATTTTCCCAAGAGTGTTTCTTCCCCAACTTGTTGGTAAATGAAACTATCCTACTTTATTTTAATTACCTATTACATTTCATAAGTTTTCAACCTAAAATCTAGTGTTTTCATGGTGGAAATTGGGGGTTTGGGTATAATTAGAAATTTTTGTAAAATTAGAATTTAGACCACAAAATGAGGTCATAATTTGAAAAAGGTTATATAACCGGGCTCGGGGGTGAATGGGTAAATGAATTTTAGTCCAAACCTCGGGTTTGACCAAGCAAGTCCCGAGTCAATTTTTGACTTTTTGGGGGAAAGTTTGGAAATTCTAAAGTTTTGCATTGTAATTGATTCCTTTAGCAATATTTTATATTATTGAGTCAATTGTAGCTAGATACGAGTGGTTTGGAGATGGATTCTAGAGGAAAAGCCCCGGTAGAGCTTTGAATTGGTCCTTAGAATGAGGTAAGTGTCGTGGTTAGCCTTGACTTGAGGGATTATGACTTGTTTGCCTATTTTCTTCTTGTTTAGATGTTTGGTACAACGTATATGTGAGGTGACGAATACCTATGCATTGTTGTTGGGTCAAAGCATGCGGTGGAACTGGTTTTCTTGCAATTTATTTCCTTCTTTGATCATGATATCCCTGCTTTGTCTAGTTAATTATTGAATTGTTCGTTCTTCATGCATTTACTAGTTATTTGAACTATTAAATTTAGGATGGTATGGTGGAAACATTGTTAATATGAGGCATGTTCTTGTTTATTCTGTCTCCTTTTTATTGATGTTCACTATTATATGGTAAGGGAAAATGTTAATGCACGAAGGGTGATGTCGTGTCTTATCTATTGATTTATACTGAAAGTGAGAGTAAAAGTACAAAGTGTGATGTCGTGCAGTATTCTTGTTTCATTGTCAGGTTGAGAGTAAAAGCACGAAGGGTGATGCTGTGCAATGTTCTTCATTGTGTTTAATTGTTCTTACTGGTTAAAGGCATATTGACTGTTCTGTTTATCATTTCCGATGTATCTCTCGTATCTTGTATCCCCTTTAGCATGTCCCTCTCCCAATAGTACATGATTAGTTTTTATCTGTTGTTATCTTGTACATATATTGTTATTTCCGCAGGTTTATTATGCCAGTGTCTTGTCATAGCCTCGTCACTACTTCGTCGAGGTTAGGCTCTACACTTACGAGTATATGGGGTCGATTGTACTCATACTACACTCTGCACTTCTTGTGCAGATTTTGGTATCGGCCCTAGCTGGCCGTGAGGCGCAGCAGCTTGGACTTGTTTATTGGAGACTCGAGGTAGATCTGCTGGCGTCCGCAGACGTTGGAGTCCCCTTCTAATTTTCCTATTTTACTGTTTCTTTTCATTCAGAACAGTTGTATTTCTTTTCGACTTTGTTTGTAATAAATTCTAGAAGCTCGTGAGTTGTGACTCCGGATCCAAATTGCACTAAATATTATGAGCATTTAAGTTATTCCACATTTCATTTTTAGCTTGTATTTGGCTTAATTGATTATGTTATTGAAATTGACTAAAAATTGACTTAACGATTCTCTAATGTTGGCTTGCCTAGCAAGTTAATGTTAGGCGTCATTACTGCCCCGAAGGCGAGAATTTTTAGACGTGACACGAATTTGAGCCATATGACTCATTGCATCAACCTATTTGACACTCAAGTGTGTTAATTGACTTGTAATAGTATAACCCATCGCTCCATCAACCTCACCTTTAGAGCTGGATTATTTAATAAATCATGCGAATCATTTTAATCCAAATAAACTTTGACCATAAATGATCATTACTTTTTTAATGATTTACATTGATAAAACCCAATGTGTGAATATTGGTAGAGTTTTCAAGACACGGCGGTTTGATTTCCCCCCTTGCATGATAATCCAAAAATAGAACAGAAAAGGGTGTGTTTGGTGCGAAGGAAAACATTTTTCGAAAAATGTTTTTTAATTATTTTATGTTTGGTTGGCTTAAGTGTTTTGAAAAATATTTTCCTCATCAATTCATTTTCCAAATTGTTTTCCCTTCTCTTGATAGGGAAAATATTTTTCAAAACTCCTTCTCAAGTTTCCACGTCCTATTCTTTACCCTCATCAACCCACCCCACACCCACTTACCTAACCCCACCCCAAGCCCTCTCTCCAAAAAGTTTTTTTTTGTCATCACCCACCCTCACCCCATCCCCTACCCCGTAAAAAAAAATTACTTTTTTTGTAATTTTCAAATTTCTGTTTTATTTCCTGCATATTTTTTTTATATATATTTTCAGTTTTACATTTTTCATCTTTCGGGTTACAAGTTCGAAATTTTACAAGTTCCAAAGTTGTGAGTTCTGAGGTTTATGTGTTTCAAAGTTTACGGATAAAAATTATAAAATTTACGGGTTCGAAATTTCGCGCTTTCGAAAGTTTTACGGTTCAGAAGTTTATAAAATTTGTGGGTTCGAAAGGTTGTTGGTTCGAAAGTTTATGACTTCATATTTATTGTATCAAAATTATTTATGAATATTCTTGAGAAAATATTTTTTTTAATTTGCATATCAACCACCAAAAAATAAATAAGATTACTACTTATTTTCCAAAAAGCCATTTTCTTGTTTTCCGTAAAATATTTTCCTTTATACCAAACACTCCCAAGGAGAATAAGATATTCCTACTAAGATGGGCCTTCAAATGGAAAGAGGAGAAACTAAGGTTAGATCAAGACAAAATTAAAGTGTTTCCATATAAAATGAAACCTTGATGTGAGCTCCAGTTGCAAACAAAAGTAGTAAAGCTTAACTCCAAATGTTTGATTAAGTGCATAAAATCAAAGACAAGTCTTTATCGTCCCCTATATTAAACTCAAAATTTGGATCTTTCTTCTCTTTTTGACTGCCTCAGTCCAACATACAACTTTCCTTTTCCACAAAATAAAAGAATAAAGGACATGGATCACATGGTTTCCTATCTTTTCTTGGGTTCACCTTACTTTTTATTAACAAAGGAAACTACAAAGACCGGAACAAAAGCCCAAAACAACATCCCCAAAGGTAAATAGTAGGGACCCCATTTGGATAACTTATACTTCTATTTCATTTTTACAATAGAAACACACAAATAAAAAGCAAAGAACAATACACCCAATATTATGATACCATAATGGTTAGTCTAGAAACCATCCAAAAGGGCAAAAACATAACCCTACTTAATCAAACTTAATCATTATGCAGTTTCTACCACCCCCTTGGACTGAAAAAAGAAGTTCAAAATCTGTGTCTACTATTTCTTTCTGCAGCAATAGTTAGCAGCCTTGAAACACCTTGAGTCCATAGATCATACTCTCTCTGGTCTCTACACTCAAATTCCACGACCCCTCGTAGAATAGTCTTCAAAGCGAAATATCGGAAGTTTTCACTGCCAGGCAGCAAGTGGCGCCCCGGCCAAGCCGGAATATCTTTCATGATTTCCAGCACCACATCTGCAGAAATTTTCAAAAGAAAAAGCTAAAGAACACTAGTACTAAAGATGACAACTTTATCTATCTTTTTCCCCGATCAAAGTTGTGTATTTCTTGCTTTCTCAAATCCACAAATAGAAGGAAAGACCCACAATCCAATTGTGTTCACATCATGAGAGAGAGAGAGAGAGACAAAAAGCAAAGTAACACAACTTACTCTTTTTCTTTTTTGTGATGGTCCCAGCAACGTGCCTGCTCTTCATTTTCAGCATCACCTACAAAAAAGACACCCTCTAAGTTAAAACTCCGCTGTAAGAAATTAGATTCTATTGTGCACTAACTTTAACTTTTCATCATCAAGAAGTTTCTATTTTATCCCAGAAAATCAAATTCAAAAAGAAGAATCTGGTGAATTGTGATCATGGAATCATAGTCCAAAGAAGAATATTTCAACTCAAGACTACTGATCAAGCAATTATTGAAAAAGGAAGCCCTTACCTGACCCATCCTATTTATGTACACAGACACTATCTTCCAGTGAAGGTCACCTGATATAAGCACAACAGTAAGAACTATTAGAGAAACCCCCCAACTCAATTTCATGAAACCAAACATAATATTGTTCTATGACTAAATTCAAAGCTTAAATAGTAATCATCAATTTGGATCTTAAATCTACCAATCAAACGGAATGAATTTGTACCTTTGCGTGTACGCTTTAGGAGCTCACCACCTCTTGCAAGCAATTCTCTACTGCAAATTCCAAGAAAATTCTCTTCGGGGATGAGCTCGCCACTTGAACTACCATTGCTACCACCACCGTTGCCACTTGCCATCCCTTTCTCAACAGGAATTACTGCTGCTATGTTCCATACTTCCTTCAATGTTCTAGCCTTTAGCGTAGCCGCACCACGTAGAGCTACAAAATAATACTCATTAACTAAAGAAAATCAATATAACACAAATCAAATACACAAGGAACTAGATATACTAACAGCACTTAATTGTTCATATCAAATTCTAATTGTATTGGATTTCTTCAAATGGACAGTAAATTAGTAACAGTTCTATGAGATGGTGCTCTGACATAATTGAAACAATTTAACAGTACCAGTTGCTGCAGCTGCAGTTAACGTCATAATATCCCCAGCTGATCGAACATTCACAGCAGAACTAACCACTGATGCAAGATGTTCGCGCTCTGCTCCCATAGCCTCGGCAGCTTCAACACACTGTGCTGCCACCAATGTTGCAGCAGAGGCCACAGCCATATCAGTTTTTGCCATCTGCTCGTCCTTTCTGCCACCGGACGAGGCTGCAGTGGCAGCAGCAATAGCAGCAACAGCAGCAGCAACTCCTGCAACTGAAACAGCAGCATGAAGCTGCGCATTATGTGCCCTCGCGTCCTCTTTCTTCTTCTCTCTCCTATCCTTCAACCACCTACCAACCGTTTTCCCACCGCCTCCGCCGGTCAAGGATGTGCCTGCAGCAGTAGCGCTGCTCCTGTACTGGTTATTGACTGGTATGTTGTTCAAACGGCAGTACTGCAAGATAACAAAACTATGTGTCAGCATCCATTGAAACAGTACATTCAGTTAGACAGAGTGTACATAGCAAAATCAAAATGTTGTCATTATACCATTTCAGCAGCAAATAATGCCAGTAAAAATTACCAACAATCTTGAAAAGAACCTAATAGCAAATATTTATGAACCTAACCACCTCCTGACGGCAATAAATCTTAAATTGATTGATACCCCCACAAGAAAATTGGACCATTTTTACTTGGTTCTCAAACAAATGTCGCTAGAACCCCCCTCCCCAAACGCACAACACAGCACACCGAAACCCCAACAAGAATGAAAAACTGATTTTTCCCACTCTGACATACAACGCAATCTCCTGTACTATGCAGAGGAGATCACTGCCCTTTGCCCACTACTTATCTGAAGGCCCATCATGTACAGAGAATTTTTCATCCCAGTTAAATTTTTATTTCTTTCACAATCAATTAAACATACACTATCGTAAAAAGAAAATTAAAAAAAGTTAACTTCCAATAAAACTAAAAGTGGAAGAAGCTGGACCATAAATGATGAATTCTTAAATTAAAAACTATCATATAAAGGGAATTTCAAAAAGGGAAAAGAAATGAAAGATTACTAAACAATTGATTCAAGACTTTTAAGTGGTACATCGACTTAAGAAAAGCATCAATTTGGTACTCTTTTCTTTCACAACCTTAGGAACGGGGGAGGGGGGGCCGGTATTGGTTAAAGATAAAGCTGAGATAATGTCTCTCCAAGTCTCAGCTTCATTCTGCTGTTTCAGAACTCGTGCTTTGTATCAGGAAAAAGAAAATTACCCAACACTCAGAAAAAGAAGAAAAAAAAACATTTGGGTCATTTGTACACATGTTATAAAACAAAACAGTAGTAGAGAGAGAGAAAACATAAAGACACAAACCTTAGAATCATCCATTTCAGAAGGAGAAACAGGGGGACTGTCTGTAAGAGAACCACCATTTAAAGGTCCACTGCTGTGAGATAGTCGCCCTGATGTCCGTGGTGAAACATCCTGCTGTATACCACAATATTAAAAAATCATTCTAATTATTTGTACAAATCAGTAAATAAAATATTATAGAAAAAGATAATAAAATGGGATCATTGAAGATTTCTATGACAGAACCCCATAAAGAAAGAGAAAAAATAATTAATTTTTCTTTTGACAGAGGAAATGGAGAGAATGATTGTTGGTGGATTTTGATTATTAAAATAATGAAAGCTCTAAGAACCCAGAGAGAGTAAAAACAATGCTCTGTAAAAAGCAAAATTTTCAATCAATATACTTCTTGTTGATGTTTTCAAGAAATCATAAAGCAACAGTTGTGTCACATAAATGTCCCCGAAACTCAGCACTTCCACTGCTTCTATCAAGAAACTATTGGTTTTCCCATAAATACAAAACAACAAATACACAAACACCCCCAAAAGAAAAGGTAAAACCAACCATAAAGTTCCAAAAAATCTGAAGAAAAATCCAAAAAACAAACTGGGTTTAACTTGGCAAAAGATATATGCAAACAAAAGCCAAGTGTGCTAAGGTGACACTAATTGATGAAATGAAAACTCTTCAGAAATCGAGCTCTTTTTTTCTTCCATTTGAGATAGTCTATTTTTCAAGGGAAAAAAAATAAAAATAAAAGTTTAAAATTATATATTATTATCAGCGCAAGAAATTTTGAAGTAAGCTTACTGTAAATATTCTTTGAATCATTAAAAGATAAAAATCTTCACACTAATAGTGTATATAACTTAGAAGTCAAATGGAAAAGGGGTACTTACGGAAACAGACATAATGCGTTCCATAACAAGCAGAGAAGTTTCAGAAGAAGCAAAAGTAAAAGGGTTGCCAGAAACAGTAGCTGATTCATCCAACTCGCCAGCAATATCTTCTGGTATAGTCCCACTACCACTACTCCCATTAAAAAGAGGACCATAAGAAGAAGGGGTAGTACCAGTGTTTAAGGACTTCGTTAAAACTTGAGAAGGAGCTAAAGCTTTAGAGACTTCAAAAGCAGAGACACTCCAAGAACGAGACAGAAATTCCATGGGTTCTTTCGGTGTCTCCGGTGGTGGTGGCCGGTACATTGGCTGAACTTGGTCCATTTTTGCGGTGAATGTTTTTAATGTTAAAAGTGAGTAACTAGAGGATTGTTTTGTGGGGGATTGAAGTAGAAGAAGTAGAGTTGTTTTAAGTGTAGTTAAGGAGAGAGTATTTGATGCTTTATAGATCAAAGGAAATGTGGAACAGTGACACTGTGATTGAGAGAGACAAAAAGCACAGCTGAAATGTCAGTGATATATTTTACATTTTCCGTTAATTAGGATTTGGAAATAAAAATTAGAGTTTAACTAGACTGTCGTTTGGTTCACTTATAAAGTTGTGCACAAATTATAATGTTGGTAGTATTATATTATGAATTAATGCTTTAAGAGTTCGTTTGGTACGAGCTATAAAAAGATATAAGGGTGGTATAATAATTTAATACCACATTAATACTTTGTTTGGTTAGCAAATCAGGTATAAGTTATCCTGGTGTTAATTTTAACACTGGGATAACTTATACCTTATAGAAGGTGGGGTAATTAGCACCGGTATAACTTATACCTTCTTCTTAGAAATTATGCAATTGGCATTCTTAACACAACATACCAAACAATGAATAAACAACAATCCCAGCATAACTAATCCCAGCATAATTTATCACAATATAACTTATACCGGTATAACTTGTACTGATATAAATCGTATTTCAACCAAACGATAGTTACTAAATTTTTATAAGTATTATTGATTTGTTTGATTCATTGAAGTAAAATAAATTATATGGCAGACTCGTTGTCGGTGTCTTGTGTGATACGATATGCCACTAAAATCTAAAGGTAAATTCTATAGAGCAATGCTCAGATCGACTATGTTGTATGTGGTTGAGTATTGACCAATCAAGAACTCTCATGTCCATTAGATGAAGATAGCATAAATGAGAATGTTGAGATGGATGTGGGGGTATACCAGGTTAGATAGAATTAGGAATAAGGTTATTCGGGACAAGATGGGCGTGGGCCCTGTGGATGACAAGATGCAGGAAGAAAGACTTGGATGGTTCGGGCATGTGAAAAGGAGAGGCGCTTGTGCCCCAGTTAGGATGTTTGAGATGTCGGTCTTGGAGGGCCTAAAGAAAGATAGAGGTAGGCCGAAGAAGTATTGGAGAGAGATGATTAGGCAAGACATAGAGATTCTCCAGCTCACTAAGAACATGACCTTGGATAGGAAGGTGTTTGAGGTCAAGAATTAAGGCAGTAGGCTAGATAGTCTAGTAGTGTCCTTGCTCAATCTAGTAATTTTAATGCATTCCTTAGTGTTAGTTTTGTATTCTCTTATTATTTGTATTTCTATTAGAGAGAAAAGAGAAGTTGGTCGACCAAGGGCACTTTTGAAATATCGCATATATTGCGGGACAAATTGATAAATCTACCACTTAGGTCATAGATACATCTTTGCATAGTCTATATATTTCCCTTTGAATCAATGTCTCTCCCTTTTAAGAAGCACTCCCTTAATATCTGTATCCATAAGCTGATTTTCTGGATTTGCATACTTCTTCATCCTAAGGCACTTCGTTCCTTTTTCATTGTTTGTTATGTTTTTGTCTGCTTTTCTTCTCTGTATCCGTTTCACAAGACATATATCATGATCATGGTTTTCAAGGTACTTTTTTCCTTTTGGGTTAGTTTTTATTAAACTATCAAAAAGGAATCTTTCTGATGTGGGAGATAGAACTTCACAAAAGAACTTGAATAATAGATTCTCCACTGTAACAATACATGGAATAGATTCCCCAATTCGTTTTAATCATTTGTATACCTAAGCCAACCAGAAAATAAGAAAGGGCAATGCAGACAAAGAAGATAAATTTGGCTGAAATTAATTACACTAAAGGAGCCAATCTTTCCTATATCGTGACAAAGAGACAAAAACTATTGAAGTAGACTATGCATATATGGTATTTGATGATATGCCTTGCCCATCTTGTGTTATTGTGTGCTTACTGTTTCCTTTGAGCATTTTCTTTCACTATTCTGTTTCTTTTTTGATGAAGTTCTTTATTTACGTTTTTCTATTTCGAATTTTAAAATTGAAACAATTTATATATTTGCCTTTCATCATTATTGATGTCATTGAGACAAATTCTTTCATGTTATTGATTTGAAATTTCTTCGGTCTCTTTGGAAGTGTACGTGGAAGGTGATGCATCCACTAATAGCTACCTCCTAACTGATGTTCGATAGGATGGAATAAGAGAAAACTCCACGGAAGACACCAAACTCAGCCTATGTTCTTTTGCTCACATAAACTTAATAAAATTAAAAAGAGGAAGTTGAAAACATGAGTGTCAAAGAGGGATAACTGACAAAAAGATACTCTTTCAAGTACGTCATGATGAACTTTTAAAATAATTCTTTGTACGTGAAAGCAAAAAGGGTACAGTTACTTATTTTGTTATAGTGTGCCATTTAGTAATTCTAATGGTAGCGTGAAGCCTTTTTTCCCGTTGTTAGATTGTGATGGTCCTTTTAAAGTTAAGGTACATAGTAAGATTTATTCTATAGTCTCACCTTGCACAATACAAAATCCTAAGAAGAAAGTTAAGAAAAGCAAAGGTAGTCACTTTGGCAACCCTCGCTTCAGTTAATCGTCAAGACAAAGCCAAGTTGATTGCATATTTAATGAAATGAAAGAAGTGAAAGTTAGGATGCTCGTGACGTTGATTTATAATGTTTAAGGTTGATATGATGGATTAGCGTTTTAGGATATCCATATGGCGAACATCAATTTGTCTTCGATGGTTATGTGACACTATCATCTGGAAAGCCCGATGCATGTTAAGTTTGATGCTCCTTTTGTATTTTTTATTGAAAAAGAGACTCATTCATTTCTTTATAGGATGTTGCATATATATACCTTTTCAATGACAGGTACTCTATAATTACAGTATCTCATGAATTGCGGATTCTTTTCTTCTAATACAATTTGATGTGAACTTCATTAATCCAAATCGAACATATCTAACATAAATACATGTGCACTTAGCATTTCTCATACACACTGAATGATATTTTTTTTCCTTTTCTTCTTGTGTAGAAGTTACATTGTAGGTAGTATTATTGCCTATATTGCAATATATGCAAATACATGTAGTTACTAATATCGCCTATATTGACCAGTCTTGTTATTAACTTATTCATCTGAGTACCAACTTGGTTCAGACAAACTTACTAATTTTTCATGTTTATGTGCAACTCTTGCCTTGAGCTTAAACAGAAGTATGAACAATCTGTCCATACTTTTTCGTTTGTTGAGAACGAATACTTTATCATCAATATTTACAAATAATATATAATATTTAACAGAGGCACGATTATACTAGCAACATATAGTACTGCTCACTATAAAACTATTTATGTGCAGGTGTTGCCTTGGTCTTGAACAAAAGTATGAACAATCTGATCGTACTTTTTCTTGTGGAGAAAGAATACTTTATCATCAATATTTATGTATCAAATAAGAACCTTCTATAACATTTGAGAGGTATGGTGACAATGACAACATATGGTACTACTCACTATAAAACTATTTATGTGCAGCTCTTGCCTTGATCGTGAACAGAAGTCTTAACAATTTGTCCGTACCATACTATTTCTCTTGTTGAGAAAGCATCGATATTTTTGTATCAAATAAGAAGCTTCTATGACATTTAACAGATACATGGTTACACTGACAATATATAATAATACTCACTAAACTACGTTTCTACTAAACTTATCTATCTCTGTAAACTAAGTTACTAGATAACTGATGAAGACATTTTGTGCATTGCTAATAAAATGTTGAAGATTTTATGCAATTCCTCTTCCTACAACATAACTCCACAGAATGATCCGAGAAAAGAATAATGATGGAAACTACTCTGTCAGCTCTTGCTATAAGCTTTTAACCTTAAGCCATCTTCTCACATAACTCACATAAGCTCTTTACTTCTAGCCCTCCTATCCATAGTTATTGGTTTTATTTGAAAAATATTGCACAATGATTGTTTGACAAAAGGTTACACTTTATGTAATAGATTTTAATTTGAAGATGTATCTGTGATACGAGAATGCAAATGTCTGCACCTGTTAACTTTTAGACTAACTTACAAGATGTATATAACTTACTACATAACATTTGGTGTTAATTAATAAAGTTGATCACTTATCCTAAGATTCCGTTGTTGAAGTGTTGGTCGTTGGGTCCGTTCTCTGCACGGCCAGTCAACATCTAGTATTATTAGATTTCTATTATATCTTACTATTTCTCTCACTTCGATTTTCTGTTTGATTTGTTGGTGTTGTTGCTTGTTGTTACTCTTTTTTCTCTATCTTTTTTAGAGTTGTGGGTCTTCCAGAAACAACCTCTCTATCTCTTCGGATAGGAGTAAGGTCTACGTATATTTTACTCTCACCAAATCTTTCTAGTGGAATTACACTGGGTTGTTGTTGTATATTGATTTTACTACAATGTTTCTCTTAATTGTTGACATTGTTCATCAGCTTCTCACAACCAAGAACTATTTTACTTTGTTCTTTTAACTACTTTCATTATTTTTCTTTTTATTTTCTATTTTCAAATAATTCCCACTGATTTAATGTAATGACCCGGTCTGTCGTTACGTAGAACCTACATTATATTCACTGTTATTAACTTGTCATAATTTGATTATACTGTTATTGATGTGTTAGAGTTGGTAGGCTTGAATCGGAATGGTCGTAGTGAGAGTTTAATCATTTAGTCTTTAAAAATAGCCTTAAAAATTAAAAAAGTCAACTGAGAGTTGACTTATTAGTAAACGACCTCGGAATGCGGATTTTATGGCTCGGATAGCTTCGTTAGGTAATTTGGGACTTAGGAGTGTGTTCAGAATAATTTTGTGATGTCCGGTGTAGAATTATGCTTGAATTGGCGAAAGTTAGTTTTGGCGATTTCCGGTCGGCAGTGGCAAATAAGCTATCGGGGTCAGAATGGAATTCCGACAGTTGGAACATGTTCGTAATGCCATTTTGGATATGTCTGCAAAATTTCAGGTCAATCGGAGTTGTTTTGGTTAGTTTCGGCATCATTGGTGGATTTTAGAAATTTCAAAGTTCTTAGGCTTGAATTTGATGTGATTTTGGTATTTTGATGTTATTTTAGGTGTTCCGAGGGTGCAACTAAGTTTGAATGATCACATGTAACGTGTTAGTATGTTTGGTTGGGGTCCCGAGGGGCTCGGGATTGATTTCGGTTGGTTAACGGGAAGTTGGAGTTGAAAAAGTGCAGCAAGCAGCTGCTGGTTTTCTGGTCTGCGCTCGCTCTCGCATTCACGGATCCTCTTGCACAGTTGATTATACTTGACCCGAGCCTCGGACCTCTCATCTATGATCCTGTGGCCTCGGCTGAACCCTGGCCTTCCTAAACCATCCTAGTTGTCTTCTAACCACCCTGAGTAGAAAAGAGTACATCCTATGTGGTATTTGTCTGGTTCAATTGTGTCATTTTCCATTATGATCTTGTAGTGCCACATATGTTGGGCTTGGCACTTGTAGGGTATATCGTCATCTTGGAAGTCAGCTCGGAAATGACTCATCTCGTCAACCCTTGGTACAATTTGATTTCTGCCTGCTTGTCTCATAACCTAGAGAGGAACATAAGGATATGTTCCTCTTAAGCCAATTAGTACCAAGAATGGTGCATCCCTAGACCGGACAATAAACTCATCTGTTGGAAACCACTCGGACATCCACTGTACCTGCTCCTCAGTCAGATTATCGAAGAACTCTACCCATTCTTTGGCAGTCTCGGGCTGAGCAAACCTTTCGGGAATATATGTCATTCGCTTTAGGTGATGGAAAGCGATGTGTTCGTCCCATGCCCTTTGCGGAAATTCTTGTTGGTACTGGCCCTTTTGGAGATGTTCTAAGAGCCAGAGTTGTAGTAACAGGTTTCAACCTTCGAAGTGCTTAGCTCCTCTTTGACAGTGTTCTAAGGCTCGATAAATATCTGAAATGATCATAGGGACGATGCTGAAAGTCTGCCCGCCAATTCCTTTCATCAAAGTCTTCGTTACCATAGCCAACCTAGTGTGGATCCTTTCTTTCTTTGTTGGAAACACGATCAACCCAGGAATCAAACAATGAAGACAAATACCCTACGGTGAATGTGTCCCAAAGATGTGATGGCGAATTCGTCTTGGTAGGTACGGTATGACTTGCTGTGACCGTACCTTTCATACATATACTCGAAAGGAATGTACGACTTCTTTAGACACTCTAACTCTGCGTTCTTCTTTAGACCCATAATTTTCAAGAAGCCTTTGCCTGTACAGTTTTCAGGAACTAAAAACTCAGGAGTTTCCTAGACTAACCCCGCCAGTCCTACTATTTCCTCTAGAAATAGTGTCATTTCCATGTCCCTGAAATGAAAAACGGCTCTTTTGCTATCCCAGAATAAGGTGGCAGCCTCGATCAACATGTTATTGGGTTGAATGTCTAGGAGAGACGGTAGGTTACCCAAGTATTTCTTGACGAGTGTCTTGTCACTAGAATGAAGATCCTCCTACCAGTTCAAGAGCTCTGGGTGAATGTTGCTAACTATGCCGAATCTAGGGACTTCGTGCCTCATATTTCTACAAGATAAACATGATTAGGCCCTTACCCTCACCAGACTAGACTATTTAACATTTGTGATTAGCATAAAAGCATTTAGTTCTCCAAATAAATGCACAGAACGTGATGATGTCCGTTGGGATTATGAAAACCCGGTGGACTTTGGACAAGGTTGTCTTAAAGGTTATTGTGTGGACAACACATTAACCTAGCTAGGTTTGACCATGATGCATGCAACAGTGTAACAGAGTAAGGTTTCTATAGGATATTAGACAGGTACCCTTGAGCGGACAACTCAAGGGGGAAAGGCACGGAACCGTCGACTGCACCGCTGATCGACTAGTTTTACCGCAAATAAGACTTTCCGAATTTAGGGGTGATATAAATACGAAGGGCGCAACCACTCATCAAGCGTTTCTTTAGGATTTGTTTTGGCACGAGTGGAGTATGATGTTGAGCATGATATGCAATAAATGAGCAGTAAAGGCATGTAGTCATGTATTCGCACGTTGTGAAAGAAGTAAATACAACGGTGATAATTTAAAAAGCGTTTACAAAAGGAAACAAGGAAACATGGCAGTCTTGCTTTTTGAGGAAAATCAAATACTAGCGGGAAATAAACAATTAATTGCATATAAGGGGAAAGGAAAGAGGTACAAATTCACAAAGTGGTTTGTTATGGTAAAATCCTAAAATCCCCAGCAGAGTCGCCATGCTGTCGCTCCCCCTTTTTCAACTCTTCCTTTCGGATTAGTCGGTGTCTTGACATTATTGGGACAACTCGTTTCCTTTTGGGAAAGAGGTATGCAAGGATTCGAAGAG